>JAECUM010011578.1:0-16418 GCA_016617855.1 Megalonaias nervosa | reverse complement strand
CGCAGACAGAGGTGAGATGGCAGTGATACGTAACTGACAGCGCTTTAAACCACTCAGCCACTTGGGGCCCTACAGAGAGAGAGAGAGAGAGAGAGAGAGAGAGAGAGAGAGTACCGCAAACTTATTATATAGTTAATATATATTGGAAAAACAAACATTTATGAACCAGTTTTATGTTGTTGGCCCAAACAATTTTCTATTAAAATGTATATTCAAAACATTAAAAACTTTATCTACATAAGAATCAGAGGCAGCTGAAACCATATTTTCCATTTTGGGTCAATAATAATAATAATAATAATAATAATAATAATAATAATAATAATGTCTTTGCTTGAAGAGTGTAATTCGCTTAAATATAGCTAATCGCCCTTGAAACTATCTACAAAAAGAAGAAACAAGACTACACACACACACACACACACACACACACACACACACACACACACACACACACACATATATATATATATATATATATATATATATATATATATATATACTGTTACGTGTAGGCTCGTACAAAAGTAAAAAAAGAAAAGAGTGAAGCCAACAAGCTTTGTAAATTTAACAAGATAATTTATTTCCCTAGAAAACAAGGTAAAAATATGAATATGACTTACGGGTTGTGAATAAAATCCAACAATTAATCCTAGAATTGAAAAATATAAGTCCTATCACTAAACAGTTCTAATTGAATCCAAGTTCGAATCTCGATGAAGTTCCAATAATGAAGGCGATGACGTCCTCTATATTCAGTTTGTGTTGATGTGTCAACAGTTCCTTGTTGAGTCACCAAGAATATAATTCCGGCTTTTAAAATTTCGAGTAATTTAGTGAATGTCTTTGTCCAAGAATTTCGTCGAAGAAGAATATTTTCCAGGGTGAATACATTATTTTAGATACGAAATTCAACTCAAATGGCAACAACAAAAATAACTTCGGCTGCAGGTATATTTTACCACTGACTAATCCACTAGAATATGTCTGTTTTAACCCACGATTTTAGATCACATGGTGGCTCACGTGACGGGCTACGTGATCACTAATTTGATTAGCGCAGTAAAAAAAAATGTCATTTAGCACGTAGCTCAGAATAGCCCTATCTAAAAATCAGATTCTCAGGCTGGCAATGAATAATAAAAAAAGCTGTTTACAACATAGCTAACACGTGGGTCGAGCATGACCTTCGTAATAACCAATCATTTTCACTTAGTGTTTACATACCTCTCAACCAAGGTGAGCTAAAAATAGTAATAAAGCAACACTTTTCCGTTCTAATCAGGTCAAAACAAAACACTGAATTTTCCAGAAACATTTATCAAATCCCGTGAAAATTATCATTACAATAAAATGCAATGAAACAAAAATAAAATAAAAAGAATTTAAAACTAACACACAAGTAATTAAATTACATATACGTAACACTTCCCCCATAAAGAAAAAGAAAGATTTATATAATAAAGCTTTCTTTTTACCATATGTTAATTATACATAAGGTAAAACAAAATTACATAAGAAGAATTCTTATGATTTAGATAAAGTGTACATTAAATAGTATATCTATACACGTGAAAGTGCATCTGCAATTAAATTATTTTTTCCTTTCATGTGCCTGATATCAAGATTATATTCTTGTAAAAACAAACTCCACCTTATTAATCTTTGCTTTTTATTTTTCATCTTGTCGATGAAAGTAAGGGGGTTGTGATCACTAAACACAACAACCGGAGAAGGAGATGAACTACGGTAAACTTCAAATTGCTGTAATGCCAATATTAAACCAAACATTCCTTCTCGATTGTTGAGTAATTTCTTTGGTGCTTATTTAATTTCTTAGAGAAAAAGCACACTGGATGATCAAAACCATTTCTATCTTCTTGAATCAATACTGCTCCAACCGCAACATTGTTTGCATCAACAGATAATTTAAAAGATCGATTGAAATTTGCGGTTGTAAGAACTGGTGCACTTTTTAGTGTGGCTTTTAACCTATCAAAAGCCTCCTCACACTTTTCAGTCCAAAGAACCTTGTTTTTCTTACTCAACAAGTTTGTCAGGGGTTCAGCAATATTAGACAAACTGGAACAAAATTTGCGATAGTATCCAGCCATACCCAAACATCGCATCAGTTGCTTTTACTGAAAGGCACAGGGAAATCAGAGATAGCCTTGACCTTAGCATCTATAGCTTCAACTTGACCATGTCCCACATTGTGTCCTGGAAATGTTACAAAAGCACGACAAAACTCACTTTTAGAAAAATTGATTGTCAAATTTGCATCAGTGAGTCTGTCAAAGAATTTCCGAATTGTGGCTAGATGTTCTTTCCAGGTGTCGTTGTAAATGATGACATCATCGATGTAAGCATCACAATTATCTAGACCAGAGGTAATCATATTCATCAAGCGTTGAAAAGTACTTGGAGAACCCTTCATCCCAAACGGCATTACTTTATATTGATAGAGTCCATCTGGAGTCACAAATGCCGAAATTTCCTTTGCTCTTTCCGTTAGTGGAATTTGCCACAATCCTTTCAGAAGGTCAAATTTGGTGACATAATGGGCATTTCCAATTTTGTCCATACAGTCATCGATTCTTGGCAATGGAAATGAATCTGTTTTGGTCACACTGTTCACCTTCCTATAATCAGTGCACATACGGAAAGTTTAATCTGGTTTCGGAACAAGTATACATCGTGAACTCCAGTCACTTTTACTGGGCTCTATGAAATCATTCTCCAGTAAATATTTAATTTTCTTTTTCAGGTATTCCTGTTTGAGAGGGTTCATCCTTAATGGTGTTGTTTCACAGGCTTTGAATCTACAATTTCAACCTCATGACAAATTTTGTTTGCCCTCGTAGGAACATCTGGAAACAAGTGCTCATATTCGAACAATAACTGTTTAAGTTCATTCTTTTCTTGTTGCAAATGTAAAAGTTTCTGGTCCAGATTTTTCATAATTTCCGATTTCCGAAGATTTGTCGCTCCAAAATCAATTGATTCCGATTAAGGTCCTTCACTTAAATCCTCAGTGAGTCGGACAGGTACAACTAAATTACTTGCATGATTTACCTGGCTATCTCTTTCAATATACTGGTACTCCATTAATTTATTTAGATTAGAGTACTATTATTCTAATTTAACTCATTCATTTTCTTCTTTACTTTGTAGGGGCTGAAAAATCTAAATTGAAGAAAATTTTGAAGAATGAGCAGGAGAGAATGAACTCTATTACAAGACTCAAAACTTCTCTCAATTAAAATTCTGTGAAACCATACCTCCACTTTTGACATGAATTGCTGGATGCCAAATTCAAGCATAACTAGCTGGAAAAATTCCAGACATAAAATTTGACCTTTGACCAGATTGAACAGGTTTGGAAAGGCTAAATTGAGTAAAAAAACTTTATCAAAGCTGTTACTATTATATTCCTCAAAGGAATTGCCTCTGGGAATCTAGTTGACGCACACAGAATGGTCAACAAATATTGGTTGACTGATTTCGTCTTAGGTAGGGACCAACACAGTCTACCATAATTCTGCTAAATGGTTCCTTAAATGCAGGAATAGGTTGCAGATGAGCCTTAGTATCTTCTGATTGGGTCTTCCTACCATTTGACAAGTATGACAAGATCTTCAGTATTTACAAACATTACTTTGATTTTTGGCCAATAAAAGTTAGTCAAGATCTTGTGATAAGTCTTCTTAATACATAAATAACCAGCCAGAGGAGTTTTATGGGCCAGACTAAGTATTTCCTGTCTGTAAGGTTTTGGAACTACAATCTGATAGTTCACTGACCACTCTTCACCAGCAGGTACCTCAGGAGGTCTCCATTTTCTCATAAGAATTCCATTTTTAATGAAATAACAGACAGGTACTTCAGTGGCTTCAGTTTCACTAAAGGCCTTTTGAAACAAACAGGAGATCTCAGGATCATTTTCATGTTCGACGACAAGTGATTGTCGTTTGTCACCCTGATTAGATAAAAGAGAATGAGTAGTTAAAAGAGGATCACTGTGATCAATACCTTTTGATTGATCCAAACAAAGAGTGAAAGTGACCTCATCAAAATCCTGACCAATAAATATGTCAACTAAAGGACTACTTTCCTTATCAAAATCATTCTCAAGAGCTTTCGTTGCCATAGCTCTAGTAACTGCACAAGCTGGGTATAAATCAGGGAATTCTTTTTCAATAGGATCAACTTTCTGATCCAAAGACGGCTTGTCAGTTACAAGTGGATTAACCACAACCTTGTCTCCAGCTAGGTCGTTGCCTAGTAACAAATAAATGCCCTCAAAGCGTAAATAAGGCACTGCGCCTACTGTCACAGGTCACGAAACTAAGCCTGATGACAAGTTTACACAATGGATAGGAACATTAACAAAGCCGCACTCTACTCCCTGAATGAGAACACTCTCATTAGAACAAGACTTCTCAGAAAAAGGCAAAGTACCTGATAATAAAAGACTCTGAGAAGCTCCTCTATCCCTTAAAATTTTAATAGGGACAGGATTGGCCGAATCACCCAAGAGTGATATAGAACCCTGCGACATGAATGGTTCATAATTCTCCATAATAAAATCAGACTGGGCTTTATTAGACCCAACAAATGCATTGCTTTCAATACATGACCATGACCTTCACGTCTTTGAAATAGGAGCATTTGGGATAGGTCAATCTTGATTCTGATGCTTATATTTCAATTTGAAGCAATCAGAAATGATGTGTCCTTTTTTCTTGCAATAGGTACACGTAGGAAGAGACAAGGATTTTGAATCAAGCTTATCAGAAGCTTGATTTTTAAAAGTTGTGGCAGATTGAGTTTTACAAGAAGTCGTATTAGCTTGAAATTCCTTTTTACCGGTAGACTGCTGAGTGAAAGATTTGCCTACAACAGAAACTTTATGAGTTAAGGAATACTTGTCAGCAGCAAGAGCAGCATTTTCCAAGGTTTCGACCTCATGCTCTTCAAGATGAGTCTTAATGTTATTAGGAACACAGTTCTTGAACTCTTCAAGGAATACAAGTTGTTCGAGACTTTCATAATCATGTTCAAGTTTCTCGGGTAAGGACTACGTCTTAAATAACTGCTCTTTTTCTCTTGCAAATTCGACATACGTTTGTCCAGCTTCTTTTATATAGTTCCTGAATTTTTGTCGATAAGCCTCAGGTACTAACGCATAACCCTTCAAAATACAGTCCTTAACCAAATCATAGTCAGCACTTTGTGAATAAAAGCCTGTTGTTTTCACTAAAGATTTAAAAAAAAATATGAAATAGTACATGGGATTTAAAAACTAGGGGAATTTAAATTTCAAAAAACAATTTTCTGAGATATTTTAGCCAAGATTCATATATCCGAAGGACGAGCACACCAATTTTCTTTTGTTACGTGTAGGCTCGTTCACAAGTAACAAAAGAAAAGAGTGAACTCAACAAGCTTTGTAAATTTAACAAAACAATTTAATTCCCTAGAAAACTAGGTAAAAATTTGAAATAGGACTTACAGTTTGTGAATTATCCAAAAATTAATCCTAGAATTGATAAATATAAATCCTATCACTAAAAACTTCTAAGTGAATCCAAGTTAGAATCTCGATGAAGTTCCAATATGGAAGGCGATGACGTCGTCTATAACCAGTTTGTGTTGATGTGTCAAGAGTTCCTTGTTGAGTCACCAAGAATATAATTCCGGCTTTTGAATTCCGAATAATTTGTCCAAGAATTTCGTGGAAGAAGAATAATTTTTAGGGTGAATACATTACTTTAAATACGAAATTCAACTCAAATGGCAAAAACAAGAATACCTTTGGTCCTGAAGGTATATTTTACGACTGACTAAATCCACTAGAAAATGTCTGTTTTAACCCACGATTTTAGATCACATGATGGCTCACGTGACGGGGCTACGTGATCACTAATTTGAACAGCGCAGTACAAAAGTGCCATTTAGCACGTAGCCCAAAATAACCCTATCTAAAAATCAGATTCTAACGCTGGCAATGAATAATAAAAAAGCTGTTTACAACATAGCTAACACGTGAGCCGAACATGACCTTGGTAATAACCAATCATTTTCCCTTAATGTTTACAAACTTCTCAACCAAGGTGAGCTAAAAATAGTAATAAAGCAACACTTTTATGTTCTAATCAGGTCAAAACAAAAGACTGAATTTTCCCTAAAAAATATCAAATCGCGTGAAAATTATCATTACAATCAAATGTAATGAAACAAAAATAAAATAAAAAATAATTTAAAACTAACAAAAAAGTAATTAAATTACATATACGTAATATATATATATATATATATATATATATATATATATATATATATATATATATATATATATATATATATATATATATATATATATATTATCTTTATGTAAATGTTTCTCTCTCTTGTAAATAACTATTTGCATATAAGCACATTTACAAATACATGCTAAATACAATATGAAAGTAGGAGGATGCATATATATTTTTATTATCTCTCTAATAACTAAGTTTTAAAAATGACTTTCAGCAAGATTTAGGTTATTCTGGAAAAAATGTGGAATGCAGTAAAGTTTACATAAGTATAATATCTATTTTATAAAGCAACATTAGGTGCGAACGAGGAGAGATGTTCATTCACTGAATTTGTTTATAAGACACGTTTGGATACTTTTATAAATGTGCTAATATAAAATATTAGATACAAAACAGCCTTTTGAATTATTAAGGACATCTGTGAATATATTGATATCCACCATATTGTACGACCTTCACGGTCATCTTTCATAACGACTTTTACTTTACTTCTAAATTTTGCCCACCCCATACAAACTTGTAGAAAAGAGCATGCAAGACATTAAGCACATTACGAGGAGGATTTCGTTGACTCGATAATACATTAGCAAGTTTTGACAGTGTCAAGATTTTATTAACTGAAATTTTGTCAGGTCGTTTGAGCAATCTTGATGGCAATTTCAAAATATTTCTAATTTCCTAAACTTTAGAATGAAAATTTAATTTCACCATTTTATTTAAATCTGCAGATAAATTTATACCCAGGTAGCTGGACTCGAGATTAATATGGTGCGGGTCGAACCCAACCATCGGACCAGCCTGGGTCAGGTGCCGTGGTATGTTCTTCGGCAAGGCACTTTCCTCCTGTTGCCTCCGAACTAAATAAGTTACATGTGTTGCTGTGAAGTAAAGCACCACACCAAAACGAAAATTCAGAGGAATCCCCATGTAAGTTCTATTCGGAATAATGCATGGCATTACTTCCTATTCTACTAATAAACCATACAGATTTCGTTTGTTTAGTACTTGTGCTAAGGTCTGAAAATGTTAAGCATGGATGTATCACTCACAAAGCTGATTAAAGTGGCTTTTTGAGAATTATCAGCAGTGTCCTCTGCATATTGTGAAATATGAATGCATCTATTGTTTATATTAATTCTTTACAGTAAAACTTTCCTGATGACATTTCTGGACACATGATAAAAAATGTGAGGACAGATGGATTTATTTGTCCGAGGTCAATTTGATATTAAACTATTATGACCATTGAACATTAGCACAGGAGTGATAACAGAAAGTTTCACCATAAAAGTAAACAAGTATTAAACAAATTTTAAAAAATTGAGATGAGCAATTTAAAAGAACGTTTGAAGATAACAATACATAAAAGTTTTTTAAAAAATTGGAATGCTGCTGAGAGTTTCTTACTCGCGACCTCTTGTTTGGTCAGCAGGACAAACATAATGAAAGACAGAAAGACAAATGTGGGTGTTTATATTTAAGATACCACCCGAGCTGTAGTTAAAAGTCGTTTATCTACCCCCACACTTCATCAATGCCAATATCTTTATATTTTTTTCTTTCTTCCTTCACATTTAATGATTTGCAAGTATACAGTCAATGGTTTAAGCCGTAAACACCTACTGGTTGCTACCAGACATTAAAACAATACTGCATGTGTAATTATCTTATAATATCGAATTATCATGTTTCAATGTTTGCAATATTATGCCTTCATTAAGCACATTACAGTATATAAGTAAATATTATTGCTAATGATGAGAGAGGTTGAAATAAGCTTACGCTTACTGCTCAGTTCTCTATATCTCGTTTGATTTTTTGTACTTTCCAGAAAGACTTCTGTAAATAAATACTACCTAACCCAAACAGTTTTATCAATTTTGTGGCCTCCTCTTTAAAGCAAGCAATGTAACACATTTTAAATGATGGGCCATGGACTTTAGCCAAGGTTGTTTTTCCAAATCAATTAAGAGAAGATATCCAGATATGTTATTTTTTTATAGCAATTGTAAAATGATGTAAAATGCAGATATTGTCTCTTATATCTGAATAATACTTAATCTTGAAAGATATTGGTCCTCAACATCGTTGGGCGTAGTTAAAGCCAGATAATATAGATATCTGAGGACATTATGAGTCATGTGATTTCTCCCTCGGACTGAGAAACACTGCCATTATTAACGTGTATACGATATTGATCGGCAACATCCGTGGATCAACCGATTTCGTTCGAAAAGCGGAACACAAGATTTTATGACGTCACCATTGTAAACGTAAGAAGTCAACACCACGCTATGTTGGTTTGTCTTCAGTCCAAGTTCGCGCTTCAAAGCATTGCAGCGCCCCAGCTGTCCTATTGTTATATAATCCACGCTTTTTCTTCTCAGATCAGCTTTAAATAAAACGGGCTTGCCTTTCTTCATTCAATCTCGAATCAATTTGTGCGCCACATAAGAATATTGTTGTAATTAGATTAGCCGCAATCGTCAGGAAGATTGGAAGAATGGCGACATTGGGGCTTTAATTAAACCACTTTGATCATTAAACTACTTTGATCATTAAACCACTTTGATCATTAAATGTTATTCTGGGAAGAGCTTGTTTTTGTTCTGCAATACATGCCGATAAAATGTAGGTTGCGTTTAATAAAAGGTCTTAAATTTTGAAATACGTTGTAAGGTGTTTCACAATTAAGAAGATCAGTTATCAAACCTTTCTGAATAGAAGACAGTTCACCAGGGTCATATGAATAGTTGATCTGACATGTTATATTTCCAAAAGAACTTCACAAACCTCTCCTGCAAATTCATGAGATTTTTGCTATTCTCCATATTTTTCAGAGCTTCAGTTGCTTAATCTAAGGTCATGTAGCCGTTCATTGATTCGTTCTGTTGGTCGTAATTTGATTTCAACAAATTATAAATCATTTAACTGGTATAATTCCTATTTTGAAAATGCATATGTTGTCAGCCGTTCTCCCTCCTCAGACCCTTTTGCTCTTGCGAATTTCTTAGAACTGCTTGTGTTTGGTCAATAACGTCTGTAATTGATCAGCCTGACCACTGTGTTCCAAACGAATAATTTAAATGATAAGTGTATGTAGTATATCCTGACGTCTTTTCATCAATGAAGAATAGTAAATTAAATTTACTCTAATTTCCAAAAGGAAATATAGTAAATATTGACATCGACATTAATTACTTGTTTAAAAAAGTTATGGAATAGCAGCAGGGAGGGTGAACAGACTCTAATTGGGGTACCCTGGAATTGTAAAAAGAAAGCTTCCTATGGAAAACTACGAAATATATAAAATGACGCTAATAAACTCCAACCAACCCCTCTAGCTTTTCGATAATTTGATTTGACTAGCAAATCTTTGTTGCTTACGCTTGGAATTTATTTCCCAATTTTTTTGTTGTTGCAATTTTCGTAGCTTATCATTTAATCGTCGTGTACTCATCGAGAGAATTAATCACCATCCCATCTGCTGCTGTGTGTGTGCTTAATTAAATCATTATTATATCAATAATGGAATCTCATACAGCTAAACTAGCTCGACAGCGACTAGAGGCAATTAAAAATATCTCCCCGTCCGTGATTCTGTCAAGCAACAACTACAAGCGCGTCAGGAATCTCAAATGGAGTTTACAGAGGGTACAGAACGGTTATTTAAACCAGTTGTCGAACCAAAAAAAACAAATTGTTAAGGCAACTGAGACAGCACAAGAAGCTCTTGAAACATTGCCTGTTGATATTGCTGAGCGTCTTCAACCTCCCCAACCACCACCTGAAGATGATCAGCCGCGACCTCCGCCAAGAGCCAGAATTAACATCATAGATAAATTCACACCTGAAGGTATTGCCGCTATCAGAGATCGAAACCAATTACTTGATATTGCCACGTTTGGATATTATAATAGAAATAATTATGTGAAACCCGAACATGTTAAAAATATGAGACCTGCCGATTGGATTAGGATGTATATCGCGTCGCCGTTGATATTCCTCAAATCAGATCTGCGGAAGATATTAATAATTTTGAAACTTTTAACAATGCAGTACGCGAGTATATTGAACAAGTAAGACAAGAAAAAAGAAGAAGGAGTGAGGTCTAAACTTAAAGAGGTTGAACGAGCAAGGAGACAAAAAGAAAAGGAAGATTTGGAATATGAAGAAGTTAGACGAAGGAGTGAATCATGTTTACCAAATAAGAAAGGAACAACTGGAAGTGGTCTGAGCAATTGGGTTACTCAAGGAAGTGGTCTTATTACTCCATGTCCTAATAATATCCTTGCCGATGTTGAACGATTAGAAATTCTGATTGGCGGAAAACGAGCTGGTAATAATTCCCCAGAAATCATTAATAAAGCAGCTGATATTTGTCAGAGATTATTTACAGGTGGTATCATGGATATTATTGTTTATCGGTCCCTCATCGATGAAATCGCCGATGATTACTGCAGTGATTGATTAAGGGTATACAATTAGATCACTGACAAGAAAATAAGATGACCATATATAATGCTCACTGTGGACCGACCATGGTCAGGGTGATAAATTCGCGATTACCTGCATATAAAGCATACTACGGAGATGGATTTGGTGATGTTGTTCAGGGTCTATTTAGCAGAATAGCTCCGAAAGCAATACCATTTGCAAAGCAACTGGGGATGAAAGCTATTGATGTTGTTCGTGATAAAGTTATCGGTACTGTTGGTGATGTTGCCGGTAAATCATTCTCATCAACCAAGGATAGACCAGCACGATTAGTACGACGAAAACCTCAGCCAGTAAAATTACCCAATACAGAAGGTATGCCTACAAATGTAAGTAAGATAATAAATCAAACTGCGAATCAAACACTAGCGGAGTTAGCTATGCCTGCAAATGTTAGTAAGATAACAAATCAAGCTGCGAATCAAAAACTAGCGGAGTTGGCTGGTGTACCCCTATCAGAAAAAGAAAAAATATGATTGCTAGTCTGATAGCAGGAAGCGGTCTTCGTGTTAGACGATAACAAATATAATAAAATGTTCAAGCGTGTATCTGATCCCGCATTCGAGATCGATGCACCAGTTCTCAAGGATGAATCGGTACGTGATTATCAGTATTATTCTTATGACGCACGAGAGCCAAATCAACGCGGAAAAATCGAATTGCAAAATCAGGATACAAGCAGATATTTTTTGCCCGCTGAGGCATTCATTGAAGTAGAAGGGAGACTTTTGCAAGCAGATTGTGCAGCATACGGGATTTTAGTTCAACCTGGTTTTGTTAACAATGGCATTATGGCGTTATTTAAAAGCGCCACATACATGATTGACGGAAGACACATTGAATCATGCCTGGAAAATGTCGATATTGCCACAACGATACTTGGCCTTGCAAGATACAGTGACGATTACTCAAGATCAGCTGGTCCATCAATGATGTTTGTAAAGAATAGAACTGATCATCCAGAAAGCTATAACGTGAGAATGAATGCAGCTGGGGACACAGTTGTATCAATGAATGAAGAATTCAACTTAGGATTTGCCGCACGTCGATTAATGTTAAATGATGAAGAAGAGTTTTCATGTGTGATTCCACTATCGCATATATTTTGATTCTGCAGACATGTCAGAAAGGTTATTTTCGGAGCCAAGCATACAGTTGTACTTGTTAGAAAAGACAACGACAATGATGCAATCTGGCAACCCAACGCAGTTGGTGAAGGCATAGTAAGACTAACAAAACGTTCGGAGTGGATGCAAGTAATGACTCCATCGATCGCCGAAGAACAACTCTTTCATGGATCAAGGTGGTAAATTAACATTGTCATGGTTGACGATGACAACAGACAGTATTACAAGTGAAGATGTTGGTTTATTTACATGGTAGATTGCATCACAGCAGAGAGTGTCAGCAAAGCCACATATATTGATCGCATTTCAGGAAAATGCACGAGATAACAAACAAACACGAAATCCAATAGTATTTGACACGCTTGGAGTTAATTAAGTTTCTTTAAGGATAAATGGGCATCAGAAACCATCCGAAGAAGTATTACTGAATTTTGATCATAATCATGTAGCACGTGCTTATCATTGGTTGATGACATTTATGGGGCGTGATCAGAATGTTGATTCTGGTTTGCAGATATCTCAGCGTAATTTTACAACGCTGTATCTAATCTATTACTTTTCGTTGGAACATTTAGATTTATTCCGACATTCTGTCGTTAATATGCACTTCCGAGCTCGTATAGCAAGATCACCACCAAGAATACCTGGTCCTCCGGTTATTCCTGGTGGTTACAGAGCAATCGCTATTATACTCAGCGATAAAACAATGGTGGACGAATGAGAGTCATTGATGTCCCAGTCGAAAACGTGTAATTAAATAGCTCATGATATTATAATGTCATATCATCATGTTAATGTTACTCTGACTCCTGGTTAGATTAAAAAGCTACAATCGGTATCAAAAAAGAATTCGGGAATGAAAATATTACTAAAACGAGGACTGATCTCAGGTGGTCCAAATAAACTATCACTGACTGAGCGTCAACTCAGGCGCTTCAATGATGCCAAACGATCAAAGACCGGCGTACGACATGATCTGTCTGCGGGTGCCATTAGCGACATTGCCAAGACAGGTGGTTCCTTTCCACTTCTCTCAGCTATACCAGCGTTGATAGCCGCTGCAGTTCCAGCTGTTGCAAAAGCTGCTGCGTTATGTGCCGTTGGAACTGCAGCTGGAATGGCATTAAAGAAAGCAACAGAGAAAGGAATAAAAACTTCCAAAAAGAAAAGGGAAAAGTCTAAGACTACCAGGAACTCCTCGTTCATGGAACGGAAAAGGTTTAAGACTTCCCGGGACAATTCGTTAAACGCAAAGCGTCTCCTTCCCATATCCAATTTCGATTTACTTGATGCTGCTGCGCGATTAAATATCAAAAACTTTAAAGGTATTTTTATGCGTGATTAATTACCAAAACAGCCTAATCGTGTTGAGACCGGTATCATCAATCTTGATAGAAGTTCTGGTCCAGGTACTCATTAGATTGCATACGCGATTGATCCACGTGGAATTGTTTATTTCGATTCGTATGGACTAGCACCACCGAAGGAATTTTTTAGATATGTCAGCGGAGTGCAAACTCCCGTATGGTATTCAACGTTACCAACAAAGAAAATAACTGATCCACCAATATTTGGCCGTGAATCACTTGCTGTACTCGATGCTATTTCAAAATCTTCCGATGCACTTCATAACGTTGTAAGTGATTATACGAGTTGTGTTTTAAATAATCGCTAATCGTATAATGGTTGATATCTACGAAAGATCCTGTATCAAAGATAGGAAGAAAAAAGATATCGATTTGTCGAAATTCGCTACAAAGGATGAGCTTGCTGACATTATGACTCTTTCTGGTGTTGACCGAGATGAAGTTGTTGTTTTCCAAGATCGATACGGTGTTTTACAGACGAGTAATATTAAGTGGATCGACATAATTCGTAGAGTTCTCGGTGCTACCACGGATAATAGTCCATTATTTACTGACGGCAGTAGAATCAGAGACTCCAATGTATCAATCGCAACTATCAGAAATGAAATTACAAGAAGTGTTTCTGATCGCTTACGATCCACCGGTGATAAAATGACAGATAAACTGGACATCAATGGAAATAAAATCGTTGTTTTAAGAGAACCAGCAAATGATGAAGATGCCGCAACAAAGAAATATGTGGATGATAAAGATACTACAATCGATGACAAATTAAATACACTACGAACCGAGTATGACATTCATGTAAATATGTTTTTAAATACTCGTAGAAATTTTCAAAAACTTAATAAAACCGCAGATGATTTTTTTGGAAGTCCAATGATTCTTGACATAAAACTCTCTGAAATTAAAACAACACTAGAAGATATTGTCAGTGGAATTCCTGACATCGTTCAAAAAACTAATCTGATTGAAATTCCTCACAAGCAAATTAACAATATCGTATACACAGTATCATCAGGATCATCAACATGGTCATAGCAAAATAACACTATCAAACATACCGCGGAAGTCACTGGTTTGTATCGGCTATCTGTGTTCAGCGCTGCAAAATTTAGGATATTTCCACATTTCCATAGCGTCATTCGATTGATAATTTTTCTGGAACCGTATCTATTGTATTAAATAAAGATGCCGAAGAAATATTTATACTGGAACCATCTGATAACAAAATAACCGCAGCGTCTTACTGGTGGTGTCTGGAATTTGTCGCTGAAACACCTCAATTGATTACTTAATATCGAGTATATGATTTCACTAATGACTCTGTCATCAACGTCAGATCTGAGCATCGTAAACAAATACAGATACAAGCAAGCGTGTTTGTTACAGACCCAACTGAAAAACATCATTGATGAGTATACAATAAAAATAAAAATACCGTAGACGTATTGTTGTTACTGATTTAATTGTTTATTCTGCATCTGCCGTAGTCGCTGGAACAGCAACTATAATCGGATCATTATCAGCCACATATATAGTAGCACCAATAATAGGAATTGGTGTTGCAGTTATAACCGGTATTGCTGGTATTCTTAATACAATCGCTAAAAAGATATCTACGTGTGCAGCTGATAAATTACATGAATATCAAATATTGCTATCTGCGGCAACACACGAAAACGCCAAATTATCATCGTTGATATCATTAGGATTCAGTGACGGAGCAATATCAGATCAGGAATTCGCAGAAATGATTAAGGTTTACCATGACACCGATAAAGTCAATTTACTTCCTGGTTTAAAATCAAGTAAATAGTAATAACGACAACGCAGCAAGAACTCCTCCAACAAATCATCGCTAATACAAACCCACCAACAACCACGATGATATCAACGAGTTCAACAAATCCTGAATTCGATATTTTATTTCCAACGGCAATTCCAGTCAGCGAAATCGCATTAGCACAATTGCGAGTATATCACAGTTAGCCAAATATTAGATCAAAATCATTCGGTAGATTACCCGTAAATAACTCATTAGTTTTTTTCTTTTAAAAATAAACCTGATGGAACTCCCGATTGGCAATTTGTAGGTATTCCTATAGGAAGTTATCAAATAGAACAAATCAATCATGAATTCCAACGCAGGATTAAATGTATAACAGGGCGAGAATCTAAAATCGCCATTACGGTTCACGAACCAACATTATCAGCCGCGATAGAAATATCATCGCCGGATTACTCCGTTGGTATTTATCAATCATCGATCAGAACCGTACAAGGATGGCTGGAAGTAGCACCTGTTTATCGGGGACCTCCAGAACAAATCAAAGCTGATTTCGTCACTGACAAAAAAAAAAAAAATATTTTTAAAACTTCTAGAATATCGAAGATTTTATTCATGGTATCGAGGAGAGGAAACATGAACTTTTATCTCGTCGTCCGGTGAAAGACTTCCTGAATTTGGATTTCCTATCTTTGTGTTTCACGAAGATAGAAATGGGGTTTTCAACGATGAGATTTATAAATTTTTTCCAATACCATTAAATACGAACATAAACGAAAAAGTGATGATCTGTGAAATCTGTTTTCAAGTATAACACAATATTACAGCGATGATGTGCGACAACATATCACTGAAACTATACAACATCTAAACCAAGTTGCATCAGATCTTGAATATTTAAATAAACTCACCGTCGAGGATGTAAACTTGAAAACTGAATATCGACCGCCTGTTTACCCACCACTAAAAGTAATAAATATTAAACAATTATTTGCTAGACATTCTGGAATAGCCGAAGCAGATGTACTAAAATTTACAATACAAGAATTTGACAGTACTGAACTAAAAAAAAATCAGTCAACGATGTCATCGATGAAAATTTTCCAAAAATTATCCCCGCGTGGAGAAAAATAAACCCACCAGCGAATATTCTCAAACACGATAATGATCCATATGGCGGCGGTCGGCATGTATCACCGGGTATCGTCAACATCACATCGACGATCGCAGTTAATTTGGTATGTGACGCCATCGATGGAAGTTATCTCGTAGATACTGAAAAATCCCCCAAGCACAACAGGGATATATATATATA
>JAECUM010011577.1:0-32121 GCA_016617855.1 Megalonaias nervosa | reverse complement strand
AAAATCCAAATCACACACACACACACACACACCAGTTTATTAGATTTCTAATTGATGATGCAGAAGCAGAATTAATTTTTATTAAAAATAATACAACGCGCAATATCAGTTATGAAAATCTTTGTTAAATATAGCAATAAAAACATGTTTACAAACGAAAACAACCATGTTGTAAATCCACGATCAACACGACCTGTCTGTACAATCTTTAGTTGCAATATTCGTAAGAAAATAGTTCTATTGAAAACCTGTTGAAGATCATGTATCAGCAGCGTACGAATTGGAGGAATTATCTCCCTTGGAAGGCCGGAGAGTAATAGTAACAAGTGTTTGATATTGCTCCTTTCTTTGTCATTACAACAGGTATTTTATAGCTAATAGGAGAAACATTCTTACATTATTTTGTTTATAAATTATTTATCAACTGTCAATATAACAAACAATTTTTGTTTCCATTGTCCAAACTTCACCAAAAATTCACAAAAGTCCAAAAGATTCATATTTAGGTTTAAATTCACCCCTAACCATGCAGTTGGTGTCGTTCATCCGTAACACCTGTGACCATTATGGATTGAATAGATGAGCATCAGAGTGTTAAGACACCTGCACATAAGAGTAGTTTCCAAACAGTCGGAAGTGCTTTCGATTTGTCTTTTTCTGGTCAAGTTTTAGAAACTTAAAGAGATTAAGTTACTTGTTTTGTGGCGGTTCATTAGTTATTTTACCTATTTGTATTCATAATACTACAATCTAGGTATTCCTATCAGTTAAACTTAGTTACAATGTATAGTCTTTTCTGTACTCGTGTCAATTCACACGGCCAAAATACTTGATCTAAAGAGAAGTGTCTCTTGAAATGCAGGTCTGCCTAATGAGGCAAATAATTATTTTAGTTTGGGAATTACAGGTTTATATAGATATGACCCACATAATAGCTAGCAAATGTCTGAAGGAAATTTTATTTTACTTTTTTAGAGGGACTGGGGCTTGAACCCATGACTATTGTATAGTTTAACCTTTCCTAGAGGATACACCCTGATCATGATGCGAAATTCCACCAGTGTTTTGAAGACGGAGAATATTGCCCTATCATGCAGACTTACACAACGAACCAATTTCTTTTTGATTATGATAACTCATGTGTGAGCCCCACCATGACCACCAAATGCAACATTTACAACAGGACAAGATTTTGACATTAAGAGAAAAACACATCTGAAGGTACTGACACTAGTAATCATTCACATAATGAAAACCATACTTTGATGTTTAAAGACAAATGGCAAACAAGTTTATATGAATAACCAAGATATTGGCTGATAAACGTTTAAACGAAAGCACATTTAGTCGACTGATTAATACTGCAATGTGATCATGTATAGCTGAATAAGTTTAGAGTTGTAGATAAGGACAGTATATGACAATTTTACTCGTATTACTTTCCACCCAAAGCCAGTTGTTTTCGTAGCAGACTGCACTATTTACGTACTAAAATAAATAAAATACAATAGCAATTTCGAAGATTTATCTAACGTTTAAATCATTACTATGCATTTGCAAAAATATGTAAAATGCCTAATGAAATGCATACCCTTTAATCTTGCTACCTGTGTCACTGAAAAATGTATCTACACAAAATTATTCTAAACACAGACAAAAAAACACCGACTCGACAGTATATTACAAGGATTATTTGTCAAAAATCTATTCTGAACTTTGATTTATTGCCTCCTAATATGGGTGCGAAAACAAACTTTTTCAGATGATATATGTGTTTGTTCAACTGACCTTTACCTTTGATTATTTTAGAGGAAGATGCAGAAGAAGAGGTGTTAAGGAGAACTACTGTCCGGACTCATTTCAGATTCTAGCAGGAACACTGCAGTCCAAACTCTAAAATATTTCACGAAATGCACCCGTAAATCTATTTTATCACCAAAAAAATATGTTAATGAAATATACAACAAACATGTATTTATTTTCATCAATTTGCAAAACTACAAATGTATACATGCTATAACTCAAGCACTTCGTTAGTAGTCAGTATTTTTCATCATTTTCTTTTATAAAGAACTAGCTCATGCATGGAAGGAAAGATCTGATATTTCACAAAATGGACCCATACACAAATTTTAGCATGAACTTATATGTTAATGAAACGTACATCGAATAGGTATCTAGTTTCACCAGTTTACCATAATAAACATGCATGCATCTTATAACTCAAGCTCTTCATTAGTATTCAGCATTTTTCATCATTTTCTTTTCTAAATCTCTAGGTCATGCATGGAAGGAAAGATTTACATCATTTTCATCTCGTGCTTACTGCCTACATATACATGGAATAGCAAATAAAAAAATATAAAAAAAATATATAAAAAAAAAAAAAAATATTCTTGTCAGACTTTATCTAATCTATTTATTAGTTGAGTTAATTTGCTTATCCGATTTGTGCTTGTAAAGGCACATATAAATGTAAGAGGTTATCTCTTGTTTAGGCTGTCTAGTAAAATATCTTATCCAGAGATGACTATCATGTTCTTGAATCATTAGAACAAGCTGTGTGTATATGCACGTGTCAATCAAGGCGACATTTGGAGAGATCGTACTTCGTGGACATAAAACGAAACATCCCAAATCGAATATTTATAGGATCAGTTTGAACAGATGATCCATCGAAGAGCCTCTTAACATCACCATCGCCATACAAGAGCCTAATCAACAGACAGAAAAAAGGAAGGGGTAAGTCTAAATTTTACTACCCCTAGCCTCATGTTGTTAAAAGTATGGCTGTTGTCATGCTTTCTATGTATGTTCTTTGTTTTGAACCTACATGGAGAATCTGTGATCGCTCTAAGTCAGCGTACGTGTATGTGATTGTAGACGTTTCTTGAGTAATGTGTAGAACAAGCAACATAGTCTCTGATTTGCCGGTGTATCAGGGTCCATGTTGTTTTCGGGTTGATTCGACTTATAAGCGAGTGTATACGGTAGTCCTGTATTGGTTACATGCTGCCCCTGCTAAAGCTGTCTCGCTAATTGTGCTAGAAATTTGTAAGACCCCTATGCTTCCCACACATTCTGCGTGATTAAATTATATACTTTGGCTGTAATTTTTGTTTCATTAAATAATGGATTGAAGGGCTCATAAGTGAAGTTCTCTTTCAATTGTCAGAGTTCAGTGGATATATTTTAAAGAGGAAATTGTGCTAAAATGGAAGACAATGGAGAGGTTAAAATCTATAATGTTTGGGCTCCATGGTCATAAACTTAGTAATTGAAAGATGTAAATCCAGCGTGTTTCGTTGAACTTAGCAACTTAAGAGAATGAGCAGTAACAAGAGAGTCACTGTGATCAATACCTCTTGATTAATCAATACCGGAAACAAAAGTGACCTCATCAAAAGCCTGACCAAGACATGTGACAGCTAAAGGAACAATTTCCTGATCAATATCTTTTTCAAGAGCTTTCTTTACCATAACTCTAGTAAGTGCACAAGCTGGGTAAACAGCAGGAATTCGATTTTCAATGGGATCCACTTTCTATTCCAAACAAGGTTTGTCAGTTATACGTGGATTAACCACAATCTTACCTCCAGCTAGGTCATTGTATAATAATAAATAAATACCCTCGATGGGTAAAGAAATGATTGTTCCTGACTGTCACAGGTCCTGAGACTAAGACTGATGACAAATTCATACAATGGAGAGGAACATTAACAAAACCGCGCTCTACTCCCTGAATAAGAAAATATATGGTAACTAATAATAAAACACACTGAGAGGTTCCTGTGTCCCTTACAATTTTAATGGGAACAGACTTAGTAGAATCACCAATAACATGAATGAGTCATGATTCTACATACTAAAATCACACTCGTGTTTCTTTGACGCAATAAATGTATTGCTTTCATTACATGACTCTGACTTTGACTTCTTTGAATCAGAATATTTTGGAATAGCTCTGTCTTGATTCTGTTGCTTATGTTTTAAATCTGTTGCAATCAGAAATAACGTGCCCTTTATTTTAGTAGTAAGTACACTTAGGAAGAGATAAGGATATCTGAACAGTCTTATCAAAAACTTGATTACTAAAAGTTATGTCGGATTGGGATTTGGAAGTGATCATACGAGAGGAAGACTTACTGACAATTCGAAGAGTGTACGTCAAGGAATAAATGTCACATGTACGAGAAGCATTTTTTAAAGTTCCGACCTTTTGCTCATCAAGGTCGGGTTTGATGTCACTATGGACAGAGTTCTTGAACCTTTTTACTATTATAAATTGTCTGCGGCTACTGTAGTCTTGGTCAACGTTCTTGGCTGAGCACCACTGATGACGTAATTGTTCTTTTTCTCTTGCAAATTCAACATCAGTCTGTCCAGTTCTCTTTAGCAGTTCCTAAACCTTTATCGATATGCCTCAGGTACAAGCTCATAACCATTCAAGATACATTACTTAACAACATCGTAATCAGCAGTTTGTTGGACTGACAATGAAGTGTAGGCTTCACAAACTTTTCTGATAAATACAGTTTCTACTAATACAGTCCGATGCTCTTTTGGCCATTTCAGATTTTCAGCAATACTTGTCAAAATGTAGAAAATATTTATCTATCTCCCGAGAAACGTCAGTCACCGATGCGGCCCTTGGCAACATACAGGAAGTGGCCACTATGGAGGAGCTGAACAAAGTGTCCACCTTAGAGGAGCTCATCAAAGCCATCGACTCCCTCTCAAACGACAAAACACCAGGTAGCTACAGCATCCCGCCTGAAACCATTAAACGAGGGAAACTAACATTGCTTCAGCCACTGCATGAGCTACTCTGCCTCTCCTGGGAGGAAGTAGCAGTCCCCCAAGACATGTGCGACGCCACCGTTGTGATTCTCTACCAAAACAAACGCGACCGCAGTGACTGTACCAATTACAGAGGAATCTCGCTCCTGAGCATCGTTGGCAAAGTGTACGCCCGCATCCTCCTCAACAGGCTGCTGCTGCTGGCGGACCGCCTGTACCCGGAATCACAGTTCGGCTTCAGGGCAGGCAGATCGACAACAAACATTATCTTCTCCATCTGAAAACTCCAAGAGAAGAGCAGAAAGCAAGGTCAGCCACTCTACATGATATTCATCGACCTCACCAAAGCCTTCGACCTGGTCAGCAGGAAGGGCCAATTTGAACTTCTCGAGAAGATCGGCTGTCCCCCAAAACTCCACAGCATGATAATTTCCTTACATGCCGATATGAAGGGAACAGTCCTGCATGATAGATCCTCCTCAGACTCCTTCCACATCAACAGCGGCGTGAAGCAGGGCTGCGTGCTGCCGCCGACTCTTTTCGGGATCTTCTTCTCCCTGCTCCTGTCCTACGCCTTCGACTCGTCCACTGATGGCGTATATCTGCACACCAGGTCCGACGGGAGGATGTTCACCCTGGCACGACTGCGCTCGAAGACCAAATTGAGGTCAGTGCTCATCAGGGAAATGCTCTTTGCTGACGAAGCGGCTCTTGTGACCCACACCGAGGATGACCTCCAAAGACTGGGAGACCGTTTCGCTGATGCCTGCTGGCAGTTCGGGCTCACCATCTGCCTGAAAAATACAAACGTAAGCACGCAAGATGTCACCACTGCCCCCTCCATTAAAATCGACGGTGTCACCCTGGAAGTAGTCAACAACTTTACTTACCTGGGGTCAACCATCAGCAACACTCTCTCGCTTGATGTGGAGCTGGAGAGAAGGCTTGGAAAGGCAAACACCATCATGGCCCGACTAACGAAGAGGGTGTGGGAAAACAACGCGCTGACAGAGCACACCAAGACTCAAGTCTACCAGGCCTGCGTTCTCAGCACCCTTCTATATGGAAGAGAAACCTGGAGAACTTATATGAGACAAGAGCGTCGACTCAACTCCTTCTATATACGGTGCCTAAAATGCATCCTGAAAATCAGTTGGCAAAACCACGTCCCACACAGCGAAATCCTTTAGAGTGCAAGTATCCCCAGCATGTATTCCCTGCTGAACACATGCCGCCTTCGATGGCTGGGACACGTCCGATGCATGGAAGATGGGAGGCTGCCAAAGGACATCCTGTATGGACAGCTGGCCACTGGCACCAGAAGAGTCGGCCGCCCCTCACTTCGCTTCAAGGATGTGTGCAAGAGGGACATGAAGGCATGCAATATTTCACCCGACAGCTGATAAGTGCAGGCCGAGGACCGAGGCACCTGGAGACAGACGGTCAGCAAGGGCATAGCAGTCGCTGATGTGAGGAGAGGCCAGCTGGCCGTAGAGAAACGCGAGAGAAAGAAGGGTGCGGCAGCAACCCAAGCAACTCAGACTTCCCAGTATGTCTGCATCAACTGCAATAGTGACTGCCACTGGCGCATCGGCCTGCACAGCCATAGCAACGATGCCTAAACCCCAGAGACAGACGACACTCCAAGGGCGCTACTCGCATGGTCTCCCGAGGCTGAGCTGCCAATGATGATGGTGACTTTCCTTTCTTTCAAAGGGGTTGCTAACTTAATATTTACATCAACATCCTTTACTGAACTTCTGTGTAAAGTGGGGAGTACTTTCCTCTTGCAATGTCTAATTCTTTTAGTCATCATTTTATTTCCCTTTGTTATTTTTCTCTTTCTCTATGTATCTGTATTTCTATCACTTATTTTTATTTGCATTTGCATCTGACTCCGTTTTTTCCCTTTTGTGCAATTGCATTTGCATTTGACTCTGTCGTTCCTCTTTCTGAAATTAAAGCTTTCTTAACTCTCTTTTCGTCTTGAGTTTAATTTCAACTCACTTAATTTTATTTCATGGCCAGATAGAGACTTCTAATCAAACCCAAGGTACTTTAATCAAAACAATTATTCTCCTCCAAATATTGGACCAAAAAGTACCTTTCATTTCTCGCTTCGATAAAAAAAGGTCTTCCCCTCAGAAAGATCATATTGTCTGTCGAGATGGAGCACTACGTCTTTTTTCAAGGACTTTAACACTTCCTGGGTATGATTTAAAATAAAGTTCTACACTATAGGTGACATTGTAAAAGCTTGATGGTTTCAATACAGATTTATCAAATACGTGAAACTAAAATACCTGAGATTTTGAAAACTCCGAAACAAAGTGAATTTAATTTTTAAAAACAAATTTTTTCTGAAACATTTGGGAAAAATTCGTATCCAGGACAAGCTGCCAATTTCCTGTTACGACTCTAAGGCTTTATACTAAGTAACTGAAAAGAGCAACAAAAATATCAAGGTTTGTAAAATTCAACTAATAATTTATTTACATAGGATACAAAGTGAAAATTTAAAAAGAATTTATACTATTGTGAATTAAATCCCAAATAGTTCAAAACGTTTTATCACAGTCCAAATGTATAAAGGTCATTTTCAATTTCAATGGTATTATAAATAAATTCCGATATTAAATGTCTTTATATACATATAGCCTCGAACGTTGTAATGTATCAATGGCATGGAATGTGATGATGTTTTAAAAGTCGTTTGATGTATCACAATAATATAGTCCAAAATGATCCTTGTCTTGATTCACTATAACTTCAAATTAATGTTTTAGTCCAAGAATTTTCTTGAGCACTTTGATATTCCAGTGAATAATAATTTGAATAAATAAAACAAACCAATTCAAAACTGAAAACAACAATAAGACTGATGTTTTCAGATGTTTACACAAGAACGAATACTTCTTAGACAAACAAAAGTGTATATGCCTCTAATTAGGTCGCAATTACAATTTTCTGAAAACATTCTGGAAATATCTAAAGTCAGAATCAAGACTGCATTTTTAATTCAAATTGAAGTAAACATCTTTACGATTAATGATGATTAAAATATTTAATCGACAGTCATAGATAAACATTTAGCCATATATAATGTTGTTTATAAAATAAATGTCACTCGTCAGATACAACATTAAGTTGACTTTGAACAAAGGTCAAGTACAAAAAGCATCTGTACATAACATACATTCATTAGGAAAAGCCAGAAAACGTTACAAATTAAATATACATAGCACAAGAAATATGTCACAAATCATTGTTATGGCATTGTAATGTCCACTTCTGTAAGTAACCTCTTTGCCCAGCGTACCATTTAAGATATAATAATGAAACTTAAGGGAAAATGAGCTGCGTGAGACTAACCGCTTTTATTAATCATACACTGTGTCTTAATGTTTATATTTGCCAAGGTGTTGATTCTTATTTCACATGTAAGGGAGGGTATTTTAGTTTCGGATATGCTCTCGGGGGTTTTTCAGTACAAGGATGCTGCCCGATTTGTAACTTCTTCAATTGTGAGGGTATTATCAGTCCTTTGACACTGATAAATCCTTTCCCAGACGAGCCCCCAATTTTCTTTATGTTACGTATCGGCTCGTTTAAAGTAACATAAAGAAAAGAGCGAAGACAACAAGCTTTGTAAGTTTTAACAAAAAATTATTTATTTCCCTACAAAACACGGTGAAAAGGTGAAAATATGAAATAGGACTTACGATTTGTGAAGAAAAGCCAAACATTTTTCCTAGAATTGTGAAAAACATATAAGTCCTATCAATAAACAGTTCTAACTGAAGTTAGTCTGAATCTCAATTCCGTTCCAAGATGATGGATGATGACGTCAGACGAAGTTTTTACACAAATATCCAGAATTTTTACTTTGAATCACAATTTGTACTGTTCTGTTCCAATTTAGAATCAATTTCACTAAATGTCTTTGTCCAAAGCCAGTTGTGTATAGTTCTCCAGGGAAAATAATTATTATTTAAAAAGTAGATGAACTATAGCTGTCATCTATAACAATACACATCTCGCTCTACAGACGTACAAATGAACAACTCTTTCCAGCACCAGAAAAGAATACCTTCTTCGCAAGGTATTAGAACGACTCAACAAGGTGTTAAAATATGACTCTGACTGACTATTTCACAGATACCTGAGTATTTAAACTGAACGAAAACGTCATTTCATGCACACGCACGAAGAACGCATGGTGATTTTAAGATCGCACCATCCCATTACACGATATAATCATACATGCTTGGCAAATGACCATGGCCACAACCAATCATCTACCTAGCTTGTTTATCAAGCCAGCAATCTAAACAAAATTGCTTACGAAATCCTAAGAGTCATATTTACGTTCTAAATAAACACGACGTTTCTTTCAAACTGTCAGACCCTGTGAACATAATCATCATCACAATAAAAATTACAATAATGAAATAAAAAAGAGTTCAAATTTTAACACACAAGTAATTAAACTAAATGTTCGTAACACCAGTTATGTCAGCTAACTGAATGTGACTCAGCGTTTTGCAGCCTTTTAGCAACTTCGAAGATACTTGGTATATAGGTCGATTTCATATTGTTAAAAAGTACACGTGTATGGAGTATCTCGTAGGTCATTGCTGAAAGTTTAGTTTTAGTCACAACTCTCAAGTATTTAGTTTTGCAGTGGTTAAAAGTGGTAGGTTCCTGGAGTAGGTGCCACAAAATTTTGACAGCCCTATGTATCTTTCCTTGTGTAGCCCTATAATCTGAATTTTTTGTCATAACATTGTTAGTGTGAGTAATTTTTTTCAGTAATTCCACAACAAACTATAATGCGAAGCACCGGAAAATCTGTCGTCAATATACTGAATTTAACTTAGTCACATCACAACTATATCCATCATACTATGTTCGTAGCAAGATTATAGACGCGAATGTTTGAAATAATGGGTCATGTGATAAGGGCTCAGTAGCTTTTAATAGAACCTTGGCATACACGTTCATTCAGTTAGTGTAGGCATTCAAAAAACGAATGGAAACTAGAGTGAATATTCCTTTAAGTGGGTTAGATATCATGACAGGATGGTGGTTTTTGTATCAGAGCCATGTCCCCTGCCTCTATCTCAAGGTTAATGATGGAGACAGTGTACGTCACTGACGCGTATACGTGTCTTAGTTGTAACATTTGAACCAAAGAAACTAGTCAGTGAAATGTCATGTCACACAATAATACCCTTTGTTTCAATGTGACGGCCACCGTAACGATTAATGTAAGACGGTGACCTACACCGCCTCGGATACGGGAGGTCGCGGGTTCCAACCCCGGCCGAGTCATACCAAAGACTTTAAAAATGGTACCTACAGCTGCCTTGCATGGCGCTCAGCATTAAGAGGTTAGTGTTACGAATGGTCGGCCTGGTGTCAGGATAATGTGACTTGGTGGGACATCATGCTACATGTCTGCGGCATGATGCCCCAATGCTAAACATCACTATAAACTGGCACACTGCAGACATCGTAGCGATATAACTGAAATATTGTTAAAGCTACGTTAAAAATCTAAATCACACACACACACACACACACACACGTGACCTATACTCCTCAGATAACATTAACTTTTGAAACCCTAGAGACACTCTCATCCGATGCTTCTTATGTACACAGTTGGCATTCACACGTAATTACATAAAAGTACAATATAAAAAATTCAATCTTCTATTGGTTTTCTCACACGTTCATATTCAAGGTTGTCATTCACATATACAGCCACGTCTACAACGGATGATACAGCCTCGTTCGACACATAATAAATCTAATGTTTGGACAGATCGATTAATACATTTATTTCCTCTGATCTAGGGAGAACACATTTAATCATACAAGTACATAAAGAATACATAATCTAAAGTTCAACAGTAATTTTAGAAAAGGAAATAACAAATATCAAACGCTTAATACCTTTGTTAACAAAGCTGTACCATGCACATCCACCTTGGACAAAAATGACAAAATTGTATACCGTTCGGTAATTATCAATATTCACTTTCTTATTTTACACCTTGAAGATGTTGTTGATTCAGTAGTTCACGTCACGCCACTACAAATGGGGAATGTAGTGCCAAGACAACTGGAGTAGAGAGCCTTGCTCATTGATATACAACGATAGCCAACCCAAGCTAATCCTATTATAGGATTCGACCCCCGCACACATTCTCGTCGTCAGTCCATTGCGCGAACGACGGAGCCACTGCGTCTCATCTGAAGATGTAAGAAGAGTTAGAAGATCTAACAAACATCCAGTAACGCAAAAAGTTATGCTCAGAGAGAGAGAGAGAGAGAGAGAGAGAGAGAGAGAGAGATCTTGACCACATTTGAGGACTTTTGTATAAACATTTTAGAATTTTCGTCTGGATTTCTGATTTGACACTTTTAAAAAAAAAAATTTCAAATTCTTAGTTTATCGTAATTTCATTGAAAACTCCATTGATGATAACATCTTCAATCTTGTAGATATTTGTTCGGATTGACCCTGCTGATACGTTGAATTAAACGGTAAAGTAACATTGGCATTAAATGTGTTAGCTCGGAAGAAATGTGCGCTCTCCAGGATGTTTACATATTGAAATTTGTCCGCAACGAGGTTCCATGTATTTTACTTTCTCGAATTGTATGGATGTGTGTTGCTATTTTTTGAGTCTGTGTCAGAGAGAGAGAGAGAGAGAGAGAGAGAGAGAGAGAGAGAGAGAGAGTTTGGGTGATTCAGAACAAGTGTCTTATTTACCGTTATTGAATAGATTTCTTTACTATTACAACATTATGTACGAAATCTAATGAATAAAGGATCCATTGCATTTGAACCCAAATGACTTTATCATTTGTTTCGTAATCTTCTCACTTGTTTGGGTCTTTTCTCGGCACACTGTACGCCTGTTATGTCTTATTTACATTCATCTTATTCAGCATAATTTCGTTTATAATATTTTAATATTATCGTCAACAATATAAAATGGTTTTACATACCTAATGGAAAGAGAGAATAAATGAAAATATAAAACATTTTAATTTGGTATTTTAATTGTAATGACCCCGTGTAGAATGTGTATGCCTGTGCATAATGCACCGCTCGTGACTTACGTAAGATTTCCATTTATCAGCTCAACAAATGTTTAAGTACTGTATTTTTCCTGTATCGACAGTACAATGGTTAGGTAAGAACAAACAGTTCAGTCTAAACATTATATTTGTTCCAGTTAAACACCACATTTGCTACTGGTTTGAACATCTTGAAGTAAACTTCATACAACGAAAATATGTTGACATCCTAAAATTAGTTAAATAGAGTATGGGAAAGCTGACCAAATCAAGAATTTAGCATTCTCATCTCAGTGCTGCACCTTATTCCTCAAATATCTAACTCGCCCATATTTATGCATTTAGCATAACTAATTTGAAATTCCATTGTTTCAGAGGATAACAGAGTATTCTTGTTTATTAAAAATGTCTGTTATTCGGGGTACACCATAATAGTACATAAATTAGGTATAACCCTATATTTTAAGTAAAACTAGGCAAATTATATGTATTTTTCAAAGCATAGCCAACAATTTTATCGGACTTGCATATATAGCTAAGAAGCGTGTGTACAAAGGTTTCATTTTCTTTTTTGCATTGCGTCTTCTCATTAATGTTCAATTTTGAATTTAGTACAAGTCCAATTTAAGATGTGAATGCAGAATAAAGATTTTAAAAAATAATTTTATGAAATAAACAAGCATGCAACGGGTGATATGAGTCATAAAAATGTATCTTCTTTGTAAAACTTAGAAGCATCTTTCCAAACAAAAACATTCAAAACAGTAAATCCTCAATCAACATGACCTGTCTGTACAATCTTTAGTTACAATATTCGTACGAAAACAGTCCTATCGAAAAACATTGTTGTAGACGAGGAGGCATCAGCAGCGTACGAATTGAAAAGCCGTAGAGTAATAGTAATACATTTTTGGCAATTTTCCTTTCTTTATCATTACAATAGATATTTTATAACTGATTGGAGCACCTATCTTACATTATTTTGTTTATAATATGTATAAATTATTTATAATAAGAACTTTGGTTTCCATTGTCAAAATTTTACCAAATATTGACACAAGTCCAAAAAATTCGTATTTAGGGTTAAATTCACCCCTAACCATGCAGTTGTTTAGCTGGTGTTGTTCATATGTAACACCTGTGACCATTATGGATTGAATAGATGAGCATCAGAGTGTTAAGACACCTGCAGATAAGAGTAGTTTCCAAACAGTTGGAAATGTTTTCCACTTGTCTTTTCTGGTCAAGTTTTAGAAACTTAAAGAGATTAAGTTGCTTGTTTTGTGGCAGTTCATTAATTATTTTACCTATTTGTAAATATAATACTATAATCTAGGTACTCCTATCAGTTAAACTTAGTTACAATGTATAGACTTTGCTTCGCTCATGTGAAGTCAAATGACCCAAATACTTGTTGTACCGAGAAGTGTCCTTAAAATGTAAGATATCATTGTGCCTTGTAATGCAGGTCTACCTAATGAGGCAAATAATCATTTTAATTTGAGTATTATAGGTTCATATAGATATGACCCACATAATTGATAGCAAATGTCAGAAGGAAAACTTTTAAATTTTTTTTAGAGAGACTGGGACTTGAACCCTTGACTGTTCTATAGTTTGAGCGTTCCTAGAGGATACACCCTGATCATGATGCGATATATTCCACCAGTGTTTTGACGACGGAGTATATTGCTCTATCATGCAGACTTACATAACGAACCAATCTCTTTCTGATAATGATAAATCATGTGTGAGCCCCACCATGACCATCAAATGCAACATTTACAACAGGACAAGATTTTGACATTAAAAAAGATATAAAAAAAAAAAACATCTGAAGGCACTGACACTTTTAATCATTCACATAATGAAAATCATACTTTAATGTTTAAAGATAAATGGTATAAAAGTTCTATAAATAACCAAGATATTGGCTAATACACGTTTACGCGAAATCAAATTTAATCGACTGCTTTAATACTGCAGAGTAATCAGGTATAGCTGAATATTTTAGAGTTGTAGATAAAGAAAGTATGTGGTAATAGTATTCGTATTATTTACCACCCAAAGCCAGTTGTTTTCGCAGCAGAATGCACTATTAACGTACTAAAATAAATACAATACAATAGCAATTTCGAAGATTTATCTAACGTTTAAATCATTACTATGCATTTGCAAAAATATGTAAAATGCCTAATGAAATGCATACCCTTTAATCTTTCTACCTGTGTCACTGAAAAATGTATCTGCACAAAACTATTCTAAACACAGAAAAAACAAACACCGACTCGACAATATATTCCAGACACTATTTGTCAAAAATCTATTCTAAACTTTGATTTATGAAATGATGTATGCGTTCTTTCCACTGACCTTCACCTTCGATTTTTTTTTCGAGGAAGGGGCAGAAGAGGGGAGGTTACGAAGAACTACCGTACGGACCCACTTCAGATACTAGCTGTAACATTGCAGTCCAAACTCTAAACTATTTCACGAAATGCACCCGTAAATCTATTTTAGCACGAAAATATATGTTAATGAAATATACAACAAACATGTATGTATTTTCATCAATTTGCCAAACTACACATGTATACATGTTATAACTCAAGCACTTCGTTAGTAGTCAGTATTGTAATGGGCAGGAAATCTAGCCTCTAATTGTTTTTTAAAATTTAAAACAGTTACAAAATTAAGGTCATTCATCGTAAAGCTATCGGTGGTAAAGCAGATTTAGTGGTCGTTCTAATACTGTTGTCTCTACCTCATAGACGGGGTTACGACATCGTAGCTAGGTGGGTGGGTGTTGTCAACATTGACGGACAATATTAATTCATTCATTAATACCTACTGTTATTCAATACCAAATGATGATTGGTATCATTCTCGGTTAATTCAGATATTCCCATATACGATGATCATGGATCCTCCATTTAGCTCCTTAACTTCACGACGTTATTATGCCAGAAGTACATGTGTAATTTTCCTGGGTACTAGCCTCGTTTCCAATTTCGGCACATTTGGAATGCTCCCGTCGTTATCTCGAATAATAGTTTTGGGTCGCTTACGACCTCATTCACTTTAGATGAAACATTTATTCACATTGCAAATGTTGACCATTGAGAAATAAATTTGTTGTATGCACACTTAACTAACACTCTGGGTTACACAGGTTTTAGTTACACTTTTCAATTTAGGTGAAGTTTTGTTGCTGTCGGTAGCAGAGTATGGTTGCCACTGCAATAGCGCTCTCACAGAATTTTTCCCTGCGCTTGCTATCCAGCGAACGGCAGAATGTTCCCTGCCAAGGGCAGAATTTCCCTGCCAAGCGCAGAATTCTGCAGAATTCCGCTAGAGGTATTAAAGGCTTGTCAGCATCTCTACTAGGACCTGTTCGGGTTTCCGAGGGTCACGTTAAGAGCTCCTTACGTTTAGACTGAGTCTGGAAAAATCATTTCCTACTTTTACTACGAATACCATATAAGGAAGTGTGCAAAGAAAAGGTAACTCTTTTATTTATTATTTTCCGCGATTCAGAATTCATAGTTATTTCACAGCATCTACACAAATAAATGCAAAGAAAATAATGTTTCTTTTATAGTGAATTTAGGATAACTCTAAAGCCAAGTTGTGAAATCTACATCTGTGTACTAAAACTTTTATGGACATTTATTCATTCATTGTTATGTTTTAAATCAGCAACCTCAGCATAAATATCTGCCTATCTGTAAATAGTATTCAGACAGTATTTCATGATCCTGTGAGGTCAAGTCAAGTGTTTCTTGCGGACCTTGTTCAAATAATGATGTTTATTACACTTCAATAGAAATAGAATTAATAATAATAATAATAATAATAATAATAATAATAATAATAATAATAATAAGTGCATGTTTGAATACAGAGCAAATGAGTATTTCTCAAAGCTCTTTCCAGTAGCTATTTGTTATATTGGAAAGCTGTTGAGTGTTTCTCAAGGCTTTGTGCATATGCTGTTTAGTTAGTTTGTTACAGCCATTGAGTGTTTCTCAAGGCTCTGTTTGAAATTACTCTATATGAATTTAATGAAAAGTTAGCCAATGTTTCAAAGACTATAAGTAAACAATAATTCTAAAATAACATATGAACACTACACTTTGACACTGATAAATGTTAATATCAACTTCTATCATAAAAGCTGTTACTTAAATTACTTATATTTATCCAGCTGCACACTACCACTGTGATATAGGATGCATGAGTCATTATATTTGAGTCTTAAAATTTTAATACCATACAAGTCTGTAACTTAATAAATCACATGAAGCTTAAATCTGAGTCCGCATTTCATCACTAGTCCCATTCTTATTGTAAGGATTCCCCCACTTCATCAGAGAATCAGAGACCTCTTGGAGTTAAGGTCTACGTTTAACTGGGCCTTTACTCTAATGACAGTTTATCAGCCACAGGAACACAATGAGTCATTGAGTGGTCACCAGAAGTGTAACCCACCAACGCTACTCCGTAACAGTATTTTGCATCATTTTCTTTTATAAAGAACTAGCTCATGCATGGAAGGAAAGATTTAATATTTAACAATATGCACCCATACACACATTTTAGCATGAAATTATATGTTAATGAAATATACATCGAAGATTTATCTATCTTCACCGATTTACCAGAATAAACATGCTTGCACGTTATAACTCAAGCACTTCATTAGTATTCACATTTTTCGTCATTTTCTTTTCTAAATCTCTAGGTCATGCATGGAAGGAAAGATTTACACCATTTTCATCTTGTGCTTACTGCCTACATATACATGGAATAACACCCTAACATAAAAAAAAATCTTGCCAGACTTTACCTAATCAATTTACTAGGGGGCCCCGAGTGGCCGAGTGGTCTAAAGCGCTGACCGTTACGGATCACTGCCATCTCACCTCTGTCTGCGTGAGTTCGAGTCCAGGTTCGGCTAACGTGGGTACGTGAGAAAGCCTGCCAGTAGCTTCTCGTGGGTCGGTGGTTCTTCCCGGGATTTTCCAGGGTTCTTCCTCCACCATTAATACTGGCCGCCATGTATAGCCTATCTTGTGCTGAAAAATGGCGTTAAACCCTATAACAACAACAACAACAACAACAACAATTTACTGATAGAGTTAATTTGATTGTCCGATTTGTGCTTTTAAAGGCACATATAAGTGTAAAAGGTTATCTCTTGTTTAGGCTGTCACGTAAGATATCTTACACAGAGACGACTACCATGCTTTACAATTATTAGAGCAAGGTGTGTGTATATGCATGTGTCAATCAAGGCAGCATTTAGAGAGATCATACTTCATGGACATAATGCGAAACATCCCAAATAGAACATTTAAAGGATCAGATTGAACAGAGGATCCATCATCTGTTCAAAAAATGATATCCGACGGAGAAAGAGGGGGTAGTATTTCTTAACATAAGCATCGCCATACAAGAGCGTAATCAAAAGACAGAAAAGGAAAGGGTTAAGTCTATATTCACTACCCCTAACCTCATGTTGTTAAAAGTGTGGCATTTGTCATGCTTTATTGATGTACGTTCTTTGTTTTGAACCTACATGGAGAACCTGCGATCGCTCTAAGTCAGCGTACATGTATGTGACTCTTGAGTAATGTGTAGAACAAGCAACGTAGTCTCTGATTTGCCGGCGTATCAGGGTCCATGTTGTTTTCGGCTTGATTCGACTTATAAACTATTGTAAACTGTACATCTGTATTGGTTATATGATCCCCCTGCTAAAGCTGTATCGCTAATTGTGCTAGAAATCTTTAACACCCATATGCTTGCCACATATTCTGCGTGATTCAGTTGTGTGCTTTAGTTGTAATTTTTGTTACATTAAAATAACGGATTGAAGGGCTCATAAGTGAAGTTCTCTTTCAATTGTCAGAGTTCAGTGGATGTATTTTAAAGAGGAAATTGTACTAAAATGGACGACAATGGAGAGGTTAGAATCTATAATGTTTCGACTCCATGATCATAAACTAAGTAACAGAAAGAAGCAAAACCAACTTGTCTCGTTACACTTAAAGAATTATGAGAATGAGTAGTAAAGGAGAATTATTGTGACCATTAACTCTTCATTAATCAATTCGGAGAACAAAATTGACCTCATCATAACCTGACCAAGACATATGACGCTAACAAAACAATTTCCTGATCAATATCATTTTCAAATGCTCTCTTTATCATAGCTCTAGTAAGTGCACAAGCTGGGTAGAAAGCAGGAAATCAATTTTCAATAGGAACCACTTTCTGATCCAAACAAGACTTGTCAGTTATAAATGGATTAACCACAACCTTACCTCCAGCTAGGTCATTGCATAATAATAAATAAATATCCTCGATGGGTAAAGAAGTGATTGTTCCTGACTGACACGGGTCCTGAGACTAAGTCTGGTGACAAATTTACAAAATGGAGAAAAACACTAACAAAACCACGATCTACCCACTGAATAAGAAAATACATGGTACCTGATAATAAAACATTCGTACGAGAGGAAGACTTACTGACAATTCGAAGCGTGTACGTCAAGGAATAAATGTCAGATGTACGAGAAGCATTTTTTAAAGTTCCGACCTTTAATATAAATTGTCTGCGGCTACTGTAGTCTTGGTCAACATTCTTGGCTGAGCACCACCGATGAAGTAATTGTTCTTTTTATCTTGCAAATTCAACATCAGTCTGTCCAGTTTCTTTTTTTAGCAATTCATAAACCTTTGTTGATATGCCTCAGATACAAGCTCACAACCCTTCAAGTTACATTCCTTAACAACATCGTAATCAGCAGTTTGTTGAAATGACAATAAAGTGTAGGCTTCACGAACTTTGCCGATAAGTACGGTTTCTACTAAAACATTCCGATGCTCTCTTTGCCAATTATGATTTCAAAAATATTTCTCAAAATGTAGAATATATTTATCTACTTTCATTTCTTTCAAAGGGTATGACTGTGCATAATACACCGCTCGTGACATACGTAATTCGTCCGTTTATCAGCTGAACAATAGTTTAAGTACTGTATTTTCCCTGTGTCGACAGTACATTGGCAAGGTAAGAACAAACAGTTCAGTCTAAACATTATATTTGTTCCAGTTAAACACCACATTTGCTACTGGCTTGAACATGTTGGTGTAACCTTCATGCAACGAAAACATGTTCACATCATAAAATGAGATCAATAGATCATGTGATAACTGTCCACATCAAGAATTTGGCATTCTCATCTCAGTGCTGCACTTTATTCATCAAATATATAACTTTACCTATATATATGCATTTTGTATGACCTGTCCAATTTCAAATTCCATTGTTTTTGAGGATAACAGAATACCTTTGTTGTTAAAAATGTGTGTTGTTTGGAGTACACTATAATAATATATAAATTATGTGTAACCCTACATTTTAAGTACAACTAGGCAAATTATATTGTAATAAATTTGTAGTGGTTATAGCACCCCGTTTAAGGAATTCTTAGATTTGTGTGATTTTTACTTGTTTGATTATTGGAATTCGATGCAATGGAAATATTTCTTAGCCCGAAATAATTAGCCAATTATTAGGAGCAAACGTCACGGAGAGAAAGTGTTAGTGAATTTCCATGATGCCATGGTCAGTTAGTAGCGAATTCAGATCCAAACCGCATGAGTGAGCCTGGAGAAGCATAGTCCGTATTAAAATCTAGTGGTGTACATTGGTGGTGTGACTGCAGTGGCAGTATTTACGGTAGGAAACCGGTAAGTTACACAATGAAATAATCAAGAATTCAAGGGACTCTGCAGATACCGTTTATGTCGCCATGGTGGCAAATGTGATGTAGTTGTATTGGCGCAATGTGCCTTGGAACCATGTATTGTCTGGCCTAAGATGGCGTAGTTAAAATAGTTCCCTGGGTTAGGGGATAGTTGTAGAGTTTCTACGGCGTGAACTGCTGACGGTACGGAAAGTTGATGAAGGGAAACTATGCCAATGTGCGGTTGATAGATATTTGGCAAGTTGGGAAATCTGTGGTTTTACATTGATTAGAGTAAAATTTATGTATAGAATGGACACGTGGGGTCTTCTAATTTACAACTGAAGCTGTATAGAAGCCTTTGGAAATTTGGGGTAAACTTATGACTTCTAGTGGGAATTGCTCCAGGGTTTGACACCGCTCGGTCAAGCAAAGACCCCTGGCTTGTAACAATGTTATCGGATTTGCATATATAGCTAAGCTGTACAAAGGTTTCATTGTCATTTTTTTTTTTCATTCTTCTCTTCTTATTAATGTGCAATTTTGAATTTAATACAAGTCCAATTTATGATGTAAAGCCTGAATTAAATTTTGCAAACAAAAACAATAGTATGAAATTAAAAGCATGCAACGTGCAATATAAGTTATAAAAATGTATCTTGATTGTAAAACTTAGAAGCATGTTTCGAAACAAAAACATTCAAAACAGTAAATCCTCAATCAACATGACCTGCATGTACAATCTTTCGTTGCAATATTTGTACGAAAACAGTCCTATCGAAAAATAATGTTTTAGATGAGGCATCAGTAGTGTACGAATTGGACGAAATGCCTCCCTTTGAAATGCAGACTGAAATAGTAATACGTTTTTGACAATTTTCCTTTTTTTCTTTTTTCATTATAACATGTTTTTGTAACTGATAGGAGTATCTATCTTACATTATTTTATTTAGAAATATGTATAAATGGTGAATCAACTGTCAATATAACAAGACATTTTTGTTTAAGTTTTCAAAACTTAGCACAACTTGACTAAACTCTAAAAGATTCATATTTAATTTTGAATTAACCCCTAACATGCAGTTCTAAAACTAGGGTTACTCATCCTTAATAACGGTGATCGTGATAGGTTGAATATATCAATACCAACGTGTTACGACACTGGAGCATAGGGGTTGTTTTCAAACAGTCTCATTTGTTTTCGACTTGTCATTTTCTAGTCAGTTTGAAAACCTAAATAGCATTAACTTGCTGGCTTAAGTGGCAGTTGATTAATTATTTTACGTACTTGTAATTACATCATAGTCTATGTACTCAGAGCAGGAAAACTTAGTTACAATGTATTGTTTCTGTTGTGCTCATGTGAAGTCGTATGGCTAAAATATTTGATGTACCTAGATGTGCACTTAAAATGTCATTGTGCCTTGAAATGCAGGTGCCAGATAAGGCCAATAATCATTTTATTTTGAGAATGACAGGTTTATATAGGTATGACCCACATTATTGCTATCAAATGTCCGAGGGGAAATATTTTATAGCAGCGACTAGAAGATGCAGATATATACTCGCGGTTGAGTACGGAGTTATCAAATTACTCCAACGTGAAATGGAATTGTCACTGGCGGATTTACACGAACAACACAATATAGCTAAATTTGTTCCACTGCCAAGTGCGATTTAGCAAATCAGATCAAATTTGTCTCGACAATATGAAACTCGAGCGGCTGTAAGTGCTCGTGCGAGACAGCTAAAAATCCTTGTGTCATATTTCTTGTAATCCGCCGCTAAGATACCCGAATCCACCAAGGAATCCACAGAATAACGACGTCACCGGAACCCAGAAAAAATTAAGATAGTAAAAATATTAACAACAAAAAATGTTCCTTTATATCATTGGCCAAGACAGGCCGTTCAGGGTCTATCACGCTCATACAAACTGAGAATTATTCTTTACAATGTGTGTCAAATTAATTACCGTCTTGGTCGGTTAGACAAAAACGTATTCGTGACAACGATGGGTTATGGCATCGTAAATAAACAGGATTAGTTGGCACCTGTAAATACATATCCCTGCAGGGCCTGCACTAGTAATGCTTGCCCAGACGCGGTATATCTAACGTCGACTGCATCACAGACTAGATGTACAGAAATAGTCGACGTGATATGGACAATACCCGGCGATACATGACGACCACCACCATCCGGATCGTTATTATGTTGGAGAATTACAGGCAAGGCCCCAATATTGTTCCACCCGGGGTAAATCCTTGGAAAATATTCGTCAATTAAGTCATTAATTTCCTGTTGTAATTTATCGATGTCAACCCATTGTGTTTTGAATGTAGGATGCTGGTCTTAGGTAATCTTAAAAGAATCAAGAAAATGAGTTTTGTGTAGTACTCTTTTGATTTTATCATTTCCCCACTTGTTAATCACTGATTCTACTAGATTTTCTTGCAATGATTCTAATTCATATTTTAGTCCGTATATATATATATATATATATATATATATATATATATATATATATATATATATATATATATATATATATATATGTATTCTTATTTGTCTATTAAATAGTTCAATTTCAGTTGTTATAAGGAAATAACTGATATATTCATTACTTTTACGTATCACGTCATGTTTATACCTTCGAAATAAATCCTCTACACCATATTCGTAATCTCTAAATTCTGTTAATTCAAGCACAGGTAATTCCACTGGTTTTCTAAAATATTCAAGTCGTGGACCTGGTAGATCCGCCAGAGTACGACCATCGTGCAGGATCAATATTTGATTTAAATATTTATAAATGAAAAACTTTCCTTCCCTGATGAATTCTATACAAATAATGATTAAATTAATCTTCGATGTCTTTTATTATTATTATCTTCGGAATAAAATCAGATTTTTGTGGTTCTGTTTTTGTTTGTTTTTTTCAACAACAACTGGTGCTTACCAACGGCCATGCCAGCACTGTTCTGATTTTTTTATGTCAACGGCGTAATTTGACTTCGCAGGATCCCACTCTGATATTTAAATGGCGGCTCTCAACGTTGGCTCGTGCACTTTGATAGCGATCTTTGATTCTTTTCCTGCTATTGATTTTATTCTTCGCTGAAATTCATCATTGATTTGTTTGATTTGATATGCGCCTGCTAGTACAATGACGACTTTACAAGCTTGGATTGGCTGCCCATTCTTATCAAGCCTGGTTTTATGCGAGAATACCAATATATTGTTAACGTCTAATCTACCAAATGATTATTCTCCGATCTTTGGCTAACTATAATAAAGTCGTAATTGTGCCAGTGCGATCTCAAGTGACCGACCATTAGGCGCTTTTATCGGAGTTGGAAAATCAATATTGAATTCTAGCCATATTGATGTTGCTGATATTATTGTGGTCGTCGACGGTGTTGTATTTGCGATGATCTGCTCTATTCCTGTGGTTATCTCTGCGGTCATTATTACCTGTACGGTGGATTCTAAATATGGCTCTGGCAACATCGGCAACGGTATGTCTGCGTTCTTGTGATAACGATATTAAATATCCCTAATTGCAGCAAATTCATTGTCCGATATTACACCATCGTTTAACCCCGCTGACAGTATCCATGATATATTTATGCATGCATATGTCACAGCGTAAATTATTTCTGTGTGCTCATGCACTTTTTTACTGGTACATGTAGATATTTTTTCCGCGATAATATTGAGTATACCAGCAACACCGACAACTACAGAGACGCCGATTCCAACCACGAGCGGTATTAGGTGCGCCGCTGATAATGTGCCGATTAACGTCGTTGTTCCAGCGACCAGTAAGGAGATCTAGTATACAATATTGTCGATGACGATGATTCGTCTGTGATATTTTTTTGTTTTGTCATATGCTCGTCAATGATTTCTTCCAGCGATGCCTTTCACGCACATGCTTGACTATACCGAAAAGATTGTGTGGGGTTCATTATGGTATACACTAAATTACCAATTGAGGTGTTTTCGAGACGAATTCCAGAAACCACTCGTAAGTCGTTACGGCTATTTTTATCTGCTGGTTCCAGTATGAATGTTTCCTTGGTATTTTGATTTAACACAACGAACACAGTGGAATGACGCCATGGATATTCAGTAAATATCTCAAATTTATATTGGCTAAAGACGGAAAACCTGTACATCCCGATAACCTGAGCGATACGTTTGATAGAGTTGTTTTGCGGTGTCCATGTTGCTGATCCATCCGCCAATGTATATACCATGTTGATGAGAAGAGTTATGTGAATTACACCATCGGCAATCTTCTTGATTTTGTCAAGTTCAGTGTGTATCGAACTGATTATTGAGTTGATGCTATTGAGCTCATTTTTAATAATTTCCAGTGTTGTTTTAACGTTCACTAGATCAACAAATTATGTGAGAATTTCAGCGAGCTTGATGTCGAGGACTCTTGGATTTCCAACGAAATTATCTATGGTTCTATTTATGTTTCCACGAAAATCCAAACAAGAGTTTACATAATTAATATATTCAGATCTGAACGTTGTCAGTCCATCATTGATTGTCATTAACGCGGTCATCATCGGGATGTTGCTATTTCCTCCTTGCGGCGTCATCGTTTGATATTGGTTCTCTCAAATTAGCAATGCTGTTTCCGCTCATGTTGAGATTTCCAGTCATTGTATCACCGGCTTTTGCAACACATTTACTGATCTCAGTTCTGATCGTGGCGTTGTTGTTGTCCACGTAATCTATTCTTGTCAAGTCATCGTCTGATCTTTGTTCTCTCACACTGATAATTGTATTTCTGCTCATGTTGAGATGGCCATACATTATTTCTACAGTTCTTCCAATTCGTTCAGTAATCTGTCCAATGATTGTTAGAAGTGATTCCTTCGAGTTTTTATTTACCGGTTTTAGAAAACCGGTAAATAAAACCAAGTGCTGTTTCACTCAAAGCCGGTTGTTTCAATAGCAGAATATAATATTTACTCCCTAAAATAAATACATATCAAAGCAATTTTTAGATTTCTTTCAAGTTTACCTGATTACTTTACACTTGCAGAAATTAATAAAGTGCTTGAAGAAATGTATACTCATTAATCTTGCTACAAGATTCACGGAAAAGAATAACTACACAAAAACATCCAATACACAAAAAGACAAGCTGGTCAAAATATGACAAGCACTATTTCTCTCAAACCTATCCTGAACTTTGATTTATTTCATCCTATACATTTATAGAAAGCACCCTTTTTCAAATCATTTATCGGCTCTTTCCTCTGACCTTCACCTTCGATTCTTTCAGAAGAGAGTTGGGGAGGTAGTCAAGGATTTGGGGAGAACTCCTGTCTGGACCAATTTCAGATTCTAGCTGATATGCTGCAGTCCGAACTCTAGAATATTTCGTTAAATGTACCCATACACCTGGTGTAGCACGAAACTATATGTATCTGTCTTCATCGATTTAAAATAATACACACACATACATTCCAGCATTTTTTAGTATCCAGCATTTTTCAAATTTGTTTTTATAAATCTCTATCTCCTAAGATCTACAACATTTTGGTCTTGCGCATATAGCCTATATATATATATATATATACATGGAATTGAATCAACACAGGAAAAGAACTTGCTCGACTTTACGTAATCAATTTATTTGTAGGAATAATTTGATTATTCGATTTGTGCTTTTTAAGGCACTTCAAACTGTAGAAGGTTACCTAATGCTTAGGCTTTGAAGTACAATATCTTACCCTGAGACGACCAAAAGGCTTTAGAGTCATTACATCAAACTCTGTGTATACACAAGCGTGTCATTCAAGGCAAAGTTTGATAGATTTTACTTGAAAAACATAAAAGGATACGTCATGGAACCGAATATTGGAAGGCTTAGATTGAGAGGAGGACCCTCCATATGTTCAAAACACCTATTCGGGGGGGGTGGGTGTAGTAGTTCTTAAAATCAGCATGGCTTCATGTTGTTAAAAATGTGGCATTTCCTGCGTTCCTGATGTATTTCTTTTTCTTTCTAGCTTACAGGGAGAAATTGTGATGAACATTCTAAGTCAGCTTATGTGTACATTTATGTGATTGTAGATGACTGTTTGGTGTTTCAGTCATAAATTGATTACATCATGTTTCAGAAACAGTGTTACAGTTGTCGTTATACACCTTAAATATAGATATACTCTTTCGTTTTTGTTTTTGTTTGTGTTTTATTTGTGGGGAGTGGGGGTTCTTGAAACATCATTTCCATAATCAGCATTGTTGTTTTCTAAGATTATCTGACCAATCATACGGGGGCATAAATGTCATATTTCTAAAACAACTTAACGAAGTTTTATTCATAATATCAAGGAGTTTTTTCACAATGTATGCAATATAATAAGGAAATATTTAATTAGCTTTAGGAATATTTCTAGAAGTTATCGCATCATTTGTCGGACATTGGGTATAATTCGCCATGAACCTGACTGAACAGAGATATATCACATTTACTTGGAGGAATTTACAGCCTGGTATCAGGTCAGGCTAAAGTAAAGTTGATCTAATTATATTCCTTTTTCAGTTTTTGAAGTGATCCAGCATTCGAAAGCAAACTAGAAAAGAAAGGTAGCTGACCAGTCTCGAGCAAGGATAAACTTTCCGCCTAGTTTAGTTAATTGAGTTTCTGCGCTAGAGCTCCAACAATTGCTTTATATGTAAAAAAACACAAGTATTTAGACAATGAATAAATCATTTAAAGCTACGTCTACCGTATGTACTTGATTATAAGTTGAGTCCAGCTGCAAATGGTTTATTGATATTTGATTCATTAGGCGTTTTACAGTGTATATTTCAGTGAATATTAGTCACAAGTGCCCAACATGCTGAAGGTACCAGAAAACAATTCCAGCTTTTGAAATGATGAACAAAACTAAGTTAGTCTTCACGCAATAAAAGTTAGACATATTAAATACTTCTGCATGTTTTACTTTGATTTTTTACTCCAACTCTTACCTGTAATTACAATTCTGCACAAAATGAAACTATTTGGAGATAATAATTTCTTTATCAAAATGGACTTTATTATTGAACGTAAGGATAGCAGCTAGTTAAAGAAATTACTATACTAAAATAATCCTGGAATCATAATGACTGAAAGAGTGTATACTGAGAGCTGTCATGTAGCATATTTGCTTTCAAATTCATAAAACAAAATAGTGTACCTCTTGGGAATAGGTTAGGATGATGGGGATTTTACATTCTTTTGGGTAAGACAGTAACAAATCAAACACGGCTCTTCTGTTACTCAATTTAAAATAAATTTGCATTTATTTCTTCTTTGAAATAGAGATATTGGCATCAATCAGAGTTGCAACAGCTGGACAATATAAAGTTATTTTACACTGAATAGTACAATATGGGTTTATATTGCACAAGTTAATGTTGTTTGGAAGGTCTGTACTGGACAAGACTTTAGTAGGCGTAGTAAGCGTTGAATCTAACAGAGGTTTCTCACACAGCATAGATGAGTATAATTGCAGAAACACATATTTTACTTTTCAATACAGAATGGCCCTTGTATTATACATATAACATTTTTCTTCAAAACGGTTTTTCTATTCTACGGGATGTAGTCCTGTACATAATCCTCAATATCGTCTTCACTGCAATCATGCTCACAGCTATCGTGTTTAAACTTGGTTAACCGCCTTTCGTAATACAAAGACCAGGCAATTGCCCACGGTTTCACGAAACTTCCCAACATGTTGCGCGCCCAGACCCAAAACTGCCTTCGTCATAAATTTCATATTTGTTAAAATTAAATATATTGTTAATTTGGGAACTTCCTTATTTGGTTTAGTTTATATGATGAAGAATAGCAAACTCTAAGTGGCTTCTCCGAGTTGAGAAGTTTCATAAAACCGAGGCCTATTATTAATAATATCTTAACAAGCAATCAATGGTAAAAATGCATTATTTTATCGTCCTTTGAAATTTTTTCTCAAAACAAATTTCTTTGTTTTGTATTTGAAATAGTGATTACAAATACAACCTGCATGAATACTTTTACTATAATATCAATAATCAAGCGGTAATAGCCGGCTGTCATCTTGAGTTTGTTTTAATTTAATTCAGGTTTTAATAACAATAATTTTGCATCCGATACAGGTTTCGTACTCAGAAAACTACAAATTTCTCTTTTACGATCTCAAAGTGGCCATCTGAGAGTTTCATTGGATAACAATTTTAAATGCATCACAAAACAATGTATCGAACCCGAGTAAAACCAATAAGTGTATAACAGTCTTCCTTTCGTTCAGATAAAGCTAGTAAGTTTGTTAACATAATAATGTTAATGAGAGCAAAATATAAATCTTGTGCCATTTATGATAAAGGGTTTGTCACTGAATTAGTAAAACGTGCATGCATTATATATAAACGAAACTGTAATCGGATTTCGCTGCTGCGTATAGCGTTGCCCGAGGCTAGTTTATTTTTAGCTGTGATCAGTTCAAAATACTGCGTTCCTTTTAACAATTGTTGCACACCCGATTACCTCCAGTTCTCGGGCTGTGGATTTGCAACACGGAATTGGTACTTATAGAGCAAATTCTCTCTGTCTTATCACAACAAGTTTTGACAGGAAGCTATATTATTTAAGGGAACAATCTTCATCAGTAGAACTGTTATATGATGGGGAGTCGTAGAACTCGGAGCTTTTATGTAAGCCGCATGCTGCGGTCGATGTTTATGTTGGCTTGAATGGCGGTATTGGTTTACTCGCTGAATACAATAATTCATTGTCGCTAAATAAGTGAAAATCAATATTACGTCTTACTTGTTGATAAAACATACATTATTCATAATTTTGCATCCATTCTCTCCTTTGACAACCCTTTGTGATAGAATCATATATTGTTCTTATTTCTGTATGAATTCATTACATTGATAAGTCATGTTTGTTTTTGTGTCCCATACGTTGAGTCCTGGTGGATTACTAGCTAACATAAATGCTCTGATTATTTCCATTTAGGAACGAGATTATTTTGTTATATCAGCTGTAAACTTGCTGAGCATCATCCTGATCAATCCGTTGTCGAACTTTATGCGCACGTGTATGGTATCAGATCCATCATTTGTTCAGTGTTATTACAAATAAACATCTCATTCCCGAAATTGCTTTCAGTGTCTTTGCTAAATCCAAACCAAACCCGACTTCTTTCTGTTACATGGATGAAAGATTGACATGTCTGCTTTATTACTTGAAAGCCGTTCTTCTGCTCGTGCATCATGACTAGAAAGTATGGAACCTGCTACATTTTCAATCCTATCTTCAACGTCAACATTATATCTCAATCGTTTGCGGTAACTGAGCTGATACTTGCTAATTTATGTGTCGCTGCTCAAATTTTTGTCACGTACCCCATTTGGAGACCCTTTTTCAGAGTCGAAATCATGGGATTTTATTAGGTGTTTGTTTGTTGTTTTTGTTTTCAGCTTTTGTTTTATAATGGCTTTTATTGCTTTAGGGATGTGCGGACAACTTTAATTAAAAATATGTTTCATGTAAAATAGCAGGCTTCAGTACGCCTATGTGACTCAGTAGAAAATTCAAGAAATATCTCGAATGTCATAGCTGTGTCCATCTGATGTGCAAATCTGTGATTATTTTCTTTGTCCTGAGTACCAATGAAGATGCTGAAATTAAACTTGAATGAAAACGAACTCAAATGGCCAACAGGTTTTATCATAATGTAAACTATATCGGAATACCTATATTTTCCAAAGTTTTCATTTTTCTTTCACTTCTAAGGGAAAGTATTTTACTTGCTTCTAAGTGCTTATTCTAGTTAACGGGTGCCTCCAGATTTCTAAACTCTTCAATTGTGAATGTAATATTAGTCCATACCGTGTCGCTGATTAATCAAATCCGGTTATGGCTGTTGACATAACGTGACTCAACGTTTTCCAGCACTTTTGCACCTTCGAGAAGATAATTAAATTACAGTTTGATTTAGTATCTAGAAATGGTACGCGTCTTGGCAATATCTAGTAGGACATTTATAAATATTTAGTTTACGTCACCCATATGTAATAATTAATTTGCCGTGGTAAAAAGGCGCTAAGTTCCTGGAGTAGGTTCCACAAATTTCACAGCCTTTATTGTTGTTCCCTTGAGTATCTTTATAATATGAATTCATCTTTATTATGTACTATGTAAAATAATATCGTTAGTCATGATATTAGTTTTCAACAATTCCACAAGAAACTTTATGGCGACATTCGAAGCAGTAAACCAGTCTATCGACTAGATTGAATTTAATTTTAGTCGCGTCACAACTATATCCATCAAACTGACGCTCGTAGTACAGACAATAAATGCGAATGTTTGAAATAATCGGTCACGTCTTAAAGGCTCAGTAGATTTCAATAGAATTTTGGCAAATATCTTCATTCATTTAGTATATTCAGTCAAGGAATGTGTTATGAGTATATGCTCTTAAAATAAGTAACAGAAAAGAGCGAAAAGCAACAAGCTATGTAAAATTCAACAAAATGATTTATTTCCCTAGAATACACAGTGACACTGAAAAAAGAAAAGCACTTCCGGTATTGCGAATTAAATCCCAAAATAATCCTAGAATTACAGATACAAGTTCTAAAAATTTAAAGTTCTGAATACACTTTAGTGGAAACCCACATTAAATCCAAAGCTGAAGGTGTTGATGTGCCAGTGCCGGCCTGTATTGTGTTGTTGTACCAACAGTCTTTTGTTGAAACACAGTAATATATTTCCATGTTTGAATTCCCTATAAATACCAGTAAATGTCTCTGTCTAAGAATGTTATTTTTCTATGAGCACTCTGTATTTCCAGAGAATATAATCATTGAATTTAAAAATTTAAAGGAATAAATTCCAGCCAAAATGAATGTATATCATGACAAGATGCTGTGTTCTGTATCAGAGCCATGGCCATTCCTCAAGGTCAAGGTCAATGATAGGGACAACGAATGTCACTAACCCGTATCCTTGTCTTAGTTGTAACTTTTGAACCACTGAAATTATTCAATGAAACTAAGTAATTTTAATCATGACAGGAGTTTATGTCGCGTACCACAGTCATGACCTTCGTTTTCAATGTGATGGTCACGGTAACGGAAAATGAAAATTGGTGACCTACACTCTTGTCCTAACTGCAACGTTTGAAGCCCTATAGACATAGTCGTGTGTTGCAAAACATAGCCAGGACCTAAGCTCAGAGTTCAAGGTTACATTACGGAAAATGTCGTTCGATGGAGTATATCGTGTGCCGTTTATGATACTTTTTTAAAAAATCTTTAGAATTATATATTTTATATTGAAGAAATGCGTGTTTTACGGGCACGAGCCTAGTTTATTCCTCAGCTGCATATCTTTTTGCTCCACCACGGACTTTTGTATAATTCGTATCGCGACTTTTCTTGTACCTTATATTTTATTGGCAAACAAGTGCAAGCGCTGCACTTTTTCATTGTCCTGTTTGCTTTTATCCTGTCACACTAACTGTCTACAGCTTTTAACTGCTCACAAAAAGTCAAAAATAAACATAAATTGTGCTTGTATATTGAACAATTTGAAATAAGGTATTATGGCAATGGGTTAAATCTTTTACATGTATCCTACTCTTTTGATCCCAGCCTGAATCTTGTTGTTTATTGACCTCATAATTTGTTCTGTCTATGTAATTAACCTTGATTCATACCTATATACACTGTGCAACCTTGCGTTGCACATGTAGGCTACAAGTTGTTATTATACCGACGTTAATCTTCACTTAATAAAGCAGTATATACATACATGTTCACACACACCCATACCTATATATATATATATATATATATATATATATATATATATATATATATATATATATATATATATATATATATATATATATATATATATATATATATAGAGAGAGAGAGAGAGAGAGAGAGAGAGAGAGAGAGAGAGAGAGAGAGTTTCGCAAATGTGGTCCTAGGCAGTCCTGTGCAAATGTTTGGAACATACACCCTTGACATACTCAGTTTTCAACTAGATTTTGTTGAAACTGCATCGAGGTTTTACTTTTAATTTAATTTCTTTTCTCGTGTTTATGTTTATCAATAATCATTTAATTTTATATTCATTCTACCGTGTGTAATAATTGTAAAGTTTTAACTGATCGGATAGTACCTTTAGATAGAATTTTGAGTGATTATCTAAAATTTGTATGTAAATATATCGAGTTTGCAAAAGTAAATAAAATTTCAATTTATGCTTTTTGATATTTGAGAAATGTTATGTGAACCTTTCTTATTCACATTCTTGGTAAATAATGTAATTATTAGATTATCTCTACAAACCTGTCATCATAAATATATGCATAGTTCGTCTATGACAAATCAAATTAAAACCTAGTGCAAATTAAATTAATGTATGCAATGTTTTATT
>JAECUM010011576.1:0-42650 GCA_016617855.1 Megalonaias nervosa | reverse complement strand
ATATATATATATATTCACTGCATACATCGTTGTGTCTATCTCTTATTTGTTAATTGCAATAATTCAGTACTACACACGGATTAATGCTGAACCGGATTACAGCAATAACAGATCGAATTAAAAGATTGCTTTTTGGCAAAAATGACGTCACACGCGTTATGCTCGCCGAAATTAAGGGCTATTGGCAATACGAATTCGCTTAACCGGTGGGTAGATGTGGTATGGTCAAATATCACGTATTGTACGTATTGAGTTCAAAGTTATATATTATTAACTTTAAAAAACTGTCATTTAAATGTTCAGGTACAATCTGCTTTGCGGGGAATGTATTTATTTGACCTCAAATAAGCAATATGTTCTTGTATTTCACGCGCAATAGATCACGGCATTGAGATAGTATTGAGTTATTGCATTGTAATTACCTTGTTGTATGAAGACTAATCAAGATGCAACGAGGATTACAATTTTCATATGCACTGGGCCTTGAGTACAATGCACCTGGCAAACATCACTATGCCAAGCAATGGGGGTTGCCATATGGGCCTTCTTCCGGTCAACCCGGCCCCTTGACTGACGGTCGTATTACACGCATACACGTGACCCGATTGCTATCTAACTTTCCATATTGAAAGTACAGTAATGGTCGGTGCCGATAATTGCAAAGAGAATTGCAATATATTCCTGAAATACATATTATAAAATGACTGATTTGCTTGTTTACATTTTACTTTTGTTCCATCATAACTTTCATGGTATGTACTTCTGTAAGTATTAATCCTCCTAAGTTTATATCTTCGCGTATCATCAATCTTCCGTTCTTATTACCCGTCTTATGATATGGAAAAATACTTGGCATTAACTACTAATCTTAAATATACTGGAATGTATAATAAATTTGTTTGCAAATATGAGAACTATTTTAGTTTTGGTAAGCGTTTCCGCTAGTGTGTGAGAAGGTACTTCCCGTAAAACAAGAGTGTGAAACAAATTAAGTGTTACGAGTCTATGCTCTTAGAAAAAGTAACATAAAAGAGTGAAGACAACAAGCTTTGTAAAATTTAACAAATAATTTATTTTCCTAAAATATAAAGTGAAAAATAAGAAAAAAGAACTTACGGTATTGCAAATTAAATCCAAAAATAATCCCAGAATTAAAAAACACAAGTCCTATCAATGAAAAGCTCTAAATGAATCTCAGTTCAAATCCCGATGAAATTCAAGATGGAAGGCGATGACATCTGCAATAGTCAGTGTTGTACTGATGTGACAACAGTTTCGTGTTGAATCACAGAAAATATTATTCCAGTTTTGAATTCCGTATAAATTCCAGTGAATGTCTTTGTCCAAGAATTATATCAGAGCACTTTTGTATTTCCGGAGAAAATAATCACTTGAATTCAATAATTTGAAGAAAATAAAAATTCAGCCCAAACTGGTCACAACATAATACAACTTAACGTGTCAGATGTTAAAGAACGACTGAAAGAATTCTTATCATAACATCAATTATACGACTACTTAAGACGCAAAACAGATTCCCGGATAAGGGTCAAAAGTTCACTCTTCTGGAAAAAATAGAAGTTTGTTACCAATTGACACGTGCTTTATATCACGTAGTCCAGGTATGACCTTGACTCAATGATTCTTACTTTGAGAAAGATTAAAAAAGGAAAAAAAAGTTGTTTACCGAAACTGTCACTGATTTTAGAACAAGGTCAGCAAATAGATACAATGTTTCAATTCTGGACAATGTCAAGTCCAGTAAACAATATTACATTACAATATCATGCAATGGAATACAAATTTTTTAAAACTAACAGACATACAATTAAATTAAATATACACAACACTTCCCCCCATAAAAGAAAAAGAAAATGTATATAACAAAGCTTTCTTTTTACCATAGGTCAATTATACATGTGGTTTATAAAAAAATAACATAAGAAGAAATCTTATGAATGATACAAAGTATACATGAAATAATAAATTTATATACACGTGAAAGTGCATCTGCTATTAAATTATCTTTTCCCTTGAATATTATATTCCTGTAACAACAAACTCCAACTTAATAATCTCTGATAATCGGAGAAGGAACTGAACTAATGTAAACTTCGAAGTGTTGTAATGCCAATATCAAAGCCTAACATTCCTTCTCGATTGTAGAATAATTTCTTTGGTGCTTATTTAATTTCTTAGAAAATAACACACTGGATGATCAACATCATTTTTATCTTCTTGAATCAATACTGCTCCAACCCCAATATCACTTGCATCAACAGACAATTTAAATGATTGACTGAAATTTGGAGCTGTAAGAACTGGTGCACTTTTAAGTATGGCCTTTAACTTATCAAAAGCCTCCTGACATTTTTCAGACCAATGAAACTTGGTTTTGTTGCTCAATAAATTTGTCAGGGGTTCAGCAATTATGGAAAAATTGGAACAAAATTTCAAATAGTATCCAACCATATCCAAACATCGCATCAGTTGCTTTCTACTGACAGGCACAGGGAATTAAGAGACAGCCTTGAACTTAGCATCTATAGGTTTAACTTGTCCATGTCCCACGATATGTCATAGAAATGTTACACAAGCACGGCAAAAGTCACTTTAGCATAAATTGATTGTCAAACTTGCATTACTGAGTCTGTCAAAGAATTTCCGAATTGTCGCTAAATGTTCTTTCCAGGAGTCGTTGTAGATGATGACATCATCGATGTAAGCATCACAATTATCTAGATCAGAGGTAATCATACTCATTAAACGTTGAAAAGTACTTGGCGAACCCTTCATCCCAAACGGCATCACTTGATATGTTAAAGTCCATCTGGAGTCACGAATGCCGAAATTTCCTTTGCCCTTTCCGTTAGTGGAAATTGCCAAAATCCCTTTCAGAAGGTCAAATTTTGTGACATACTTTGCATTTCCGATTTTATCAATCCAGACATCGATTTGTTAATGGAAATGAATCTATTTTAGTCACACTGTTCACCTTCCTATAATCAGTGCACATGCGGAAGTTTTATCTGGTTTCGGAACAAGTATACATGGTGAACTCCAGTCACTTTTACTGGGTTCTATGAAATCATTTTCCAGCAAATACTGAATTTCTTTTTTGAAGTATTTCTGTTTGAGAGGGTTCATCCTGAACGGGTGTTGTTTCACAGGTTTGGAATTTACAATTTCAACGTCATGGTAAATTTTGTTTGTTCTTGTAGGAAAATCCGAAAATAAGTGCTCATATTCAAGAAATAACTGTTTAAGTTCATTCCATTCTTGTTGTTGCAGATGTGAAAGTTTCTGGTCCAGATTACTCATAATTTCTGAATTCCAAAGATTTGTTACTCCAAAATCAATAGAGTCCGATTGTATTCCTTCGCTTAAACCCTCACTGAGTGGGACAGGTACAACTAAATTAATTGCATGATTAACCTGGCTATCTCTCTCAACATACTGGTACTCCTTTAATTTATTTACATCCCAGGAGTACTATTATTATAATTTAACTCACTCATTTTCTTCTTAACTTTGTAAGGGCTGTAATACCTAATCTGAAGAAAATGAGCAAGAGAGACAGAACTCTATCACCAGACTCAAAAGTTCTCTCCATTGTAGTTCTGTCAAACCATAATTTCACTTTTGACTTGAATTGCTGGATGGCAAATTCAGGCATAACTAACTGAAAAATTCCAGACGTAAAATTTGACCCTTGATCAGATTGGACAGATTTTGGAAGGCTAAATTGAGTAAAAAAATTTATCAAAACTTTTACTATTGTTTTTAGTTTTAATATTCCTCAAAGGAATTGCCTCTGGGAATTTTGTTGACGCACACATTATGGTCAGCAAGTATTGGTTACCTGACTTGGTCTTAAGTAAGGGACCAACACAACCTACCATAATTCTGTTAAATGGTTCGTCAAGTGCAGGAATAGGTTGCGGATGAGCCTTAGGTATCTTCTGATTGGGTTTTCCTACCATTTGACAAGTATGACAAGATCTGCAGTATTTACAAACATCACTTTTAATTTTTGGCCAATAGAAGTGATTCAAGATCTTGTGACAAGTCTTATTAATCCCTAAATGACCAGCCAGAGGAGTTTCATGGGCCAAACTAAGTATTTCCTGTCTGTAAGATTTTGGAACTACAATTTGATAGTTCACTGACCACTAGTCACCAGCAGGTACCTCGGGTGGTCTCCATTTTCTCATAAGAATCACATTTTTTTATGAAGTAACAGACAGGTACTTCTGTGGCTTCAGTTTCACTAATGGCCCTTTGAAACACACAGGAGATCTCAGGATCTTTATCCTGTTCGACGACAAGTGATTGTCATTTGTCACCCTGATTAGAAAAAGAGAATGAGTAGTTAAAAGAGGACACTGTGGTCAATACCTTTTGATTGATCCAAACAAGTAGTGAAAGTGACCTCATCAAAAGCCTGACCAATACATGTGTCAGCTAAAGGAATACTTTCCTCATCAACATCATTCTCAAGAGCTTTCTTTGCCATAGTTCTAGTAACTGCACAAGCTGGATATGGATCAGGGAATTCTTTTTCAATAGGATCGACTTTCTGATCCAAACAAGGCTTGTCAGTTACAAGTGGATTAACCACAACCTTATCTCCAGCTAGGTCGTTGCCTAGTAATAAATGAATGCCCTGAACGGGTAAAGAAGACACTTTTATGATACAATAGATAGTTCATCATGTACAGAAAGACACGAGCAGAGAATATGAATATTCCAGACCCTTGATTTTGGGGAACATCATAGTGCTTTGGATTAAATTGTGTCATTATTATTATTGCCAAAATGCATGGAGAATTGTGTTATTGCCTTCATCATAAAATGCTGCTTATGGTCAATATAGTGTTACGACCATGTAGTTTAATTACTTGTGTGTTAGAATTTGAATTCTTTCCATTTCATTTTTGTATCATTAAATATAATTATTATTGTGATGATGATTATGTTCACAGGGTCTGATATTTTGAAAGAAACGTCGTGTTTATTTAGAACGTAAATATGACTCTCGGCTTTCGTAAGTTTTTTGTTTAGATTGCCCGGTGGATAAACTGCCGGCATAAATGATTGGTTGTGGCCGAGGTCATTTCTAATTATACTTGTTTACACTTTGTACTGCGATGGTGAGATTTCGAAATAACCACACATTCTTCGTGCGTGTACATGAAAATGACGTTTTCGTTCAGTTTAATTACTCAGGTATCTGTGAAATAGTGGTCAGAGTCATATTTTAACACCTTGTAGAGTCGTTCTAATACCTTGAGAACAAGGTATTCTTTTTCTGGTGCTGGAAAGAGTTGTTCGTTTGTACGTCTCTCGAGCGAGATGTATATTGTTATAGATGACAGCTGTAGTTAATCTACTTTTTAAACAATAATTGTTTTCCCCAGAGAAATACACAAGTGGCTTTGGACAAAGACATTTAGTGAAGTTGATTCTAAACTGGAACAGAACAGTATAAATTGTGATTCAAAGTGAAAATTCTGGACATTTGTGTAAAAACTTCGTCTGACGTCATCATCCACCATCTTGGAACGGAATTGAGATTCAGACTAGCTTCAGTTAGAACTGTTTATTGATAGAACTTATATGTTTTCACAATTCTAGGACAAATGTTTCGATTTTCTTCGCAAATCGTAAGTCCTATTTCATATTTTCACCTTGTCACCGTGTTTTCTAGGGAAATAAATTATTTTTGTTAAAACTTACAAAGCTTGTTGTCTTCGCTCTTTTCTTTGTGTTACTTTAAACGAGCCGATACGTAACAATAGGCCTTCCTATTTTTTGAGAACTGCTGTCAAGGTTGTTCAGGACAGACTAGAATCCATTTTGTTTGCAAACAGTGTGTGCAGAAAAAGAGTTCATGTTCAGTTTCTCAAAGTTTTATTAAAAATCCACTTCTCCTTGCCACTAAATGGATTATTCATAAGTGTCAGTGGCATTTCTTTTTCACCTCATACAGACTCCATATTGTTGTACACGGCATCAAAGTCTGTGGACAAAAAAGTTTGAAACTGTTTTTATTATAAGTTATTCTTTCACACACTTACTGCTAAATGGTGCATGATGCTCAACTGAAAGAAATTGGACATCACTATTACCATATTTTTAGCCATTTCTTCACGATCAGACTACCACCCCACCCACCTGTATTGAATTGTGCATTGCCAATAGCCCTTAAACTAAAAGTAATGTGTAAAATAAAAAACAAAAACATATTTATGTGTTATCTTCTGTGATTCACAAGGTGTCATTCAAAATAAAATGTTTACAGCTATAGGGGCTCAGATAATATGAGTTGTTGTTACGAGTCTATGCTCTTAAAATAAGTACCAGAAAAGAGTGAAAGGCAACAAGCTTTGTAAAATTCAACAAATAATTTATTTTCCTATAATACAAAGTGAAAATGAGAGAAAAGAACTTATGGTATTGCGAATTAAATCCCACAATAATCCAAGAATTACAGACACCAGTCTTATAATTTAAAGTCCTGACTGAAATTCAGTAAACGTCCCGAATAAAAACCAAAAAACTGAAGGCGATGATGTGTCTGTGGTAGCCTCTATAGTGTTGATGTGTCAACAGTCTTTTGTTGAATCATAATAATATAATTCCAGGTTTGAATTCACTATAAATTCCAGTGAATGTCTTTATCCAAGAATTTTATCAGAGCACTTTTGTATTTCCAGAGAAAATAATCACTTGAATTCAATAATTTGAAGAAAATAGATTCCAGTCCAAAACTGCTGGTCACAACATATAATACAACTTGATTGTGCTAAGACTTAAAGCACGAATGAAATAATCCTCTCAGCTACAAGATTATATAATTCTCTACTTGACCTCAGGTCATAATTAGCATCGTCCAAAAAAAACTATTACCTAATGGAAAATAACCTTCTAGAATCATCCTGATGTTTACAAAATAAAAACCATAGCCTGGATTACACCGAGGAAATTCCAAAACCTAGACCCAAATAAACATATTTACTTCTTCTATTAATATTGATTCTGATACTAAGCCCATATACAGAGAGAACAATTTAGCTATGTATTAGTTGTTTACACAGACAAGTCAATCAGGTCAAGCAGAAATGAACTCAATTTTGGACAAGATCAATTCCAACATACAATGTTTCATTACAATAGCATGTAATGAAATAAAAAAAAAAAAAAAAAAAAAAAAAAATAATAATAAAAAAATCTAACTTATAAACTATGTAACTTAAACATACATAACAGTTGTGTAACCAGTGTTTACATGTTATTGTTATTGTTTGTGTGCGTTTATTATGGTGTTGTTACATGTCCGGTACAGTAATGTCCAAAGACCTTATACGTGTTAATTTTGTTGTACATAGGGTAGAGTGTGTAGGATGTGAGCTGCTTGCGTTGCACGTGTCTAATATGTACGTGTGATTAACCCGCCGATTCCTATTAATAAGTTCCTTTTTATATCGTTCTTGGTCATTCCTCCAACGACTTTCCAACAGTCGACCTCGATACTTCTGGATGGGATAATACGTTATTCAATACACTGTAAAATGTATAGAAGAAAATAATTATTATTTTACACCAGAATACTATATGGCGCTGGTAATCTCTTGTACATATTTTATGAATTGCTTCCTGCGGTGACCTAGATACTAATTCTACGCCGCGTATGTTGTGATTTGTTAGTGTTTTTGTAATTGATTTACCTTTAGTAATTTGTATATTTTCTTATGTTATACGTCATGTTAAATCTGAAGAACCCATCGGAGGCGTAACTTCTTTATTTCTTCTCCAAACCCCAAGCATTTTACAATGGCGCCCACCAATGATGTGAGAAGACCAGCGGCCACGTACACCAGAAGGGTATGGATACCGGCCGCATGCAAACGGATCCGAGGGATGGAGCGTTTCAAGAGACCTTGGCCTAGGCAGCGAGGGAGAATTTTCTGCAGTGTATTTTTTAACTCGTGTAATTGGTGACAGTTTATTATCTTTCAAGAGAAACCCCGTGTGGTTTGTCTTCGACGAGCGGACCCAGTGACAGGTTCGCGGGAAAACTCAAGGACAATGGAACTATTTCGGCGGAAGGATTTGTCTTGTGTAAATGTGTTTCTGTGCGATTTTTTTTTTATTTTGAAGGATATTAAGGACTTTTTATGACTGTAAGAATTTTTTTTTCAATTATAATTACATTATTTTGGTACTTTTACATATCACGTCCGTTGCATAGTTCCCTGATCTGCATAGACTACAATTGCTGTATTTTTGGTACATTGCGTGTTCACACGTAACACATTTCCTATACAGTCATAGTAGCATAGTCTAGCAGCTACACAGAGAACTCAAATGATGGCTAAATTTTTGGTTTGAGGCATTAACGTTTGTTAGTAGTGAAATATTGTTTGCAGTTTAAGTGTTTGTTGATTTGGGTATAATTAGTAGTTGAATATCCAGTTGTCCCCGATATCTGAAGGCTTTACATTTTCTTCTACTATCCTATTCTAATTAACCTAAATTAATATCACTTTGCGAGTGGGAATACAATAAATACATATCTAAATAAACATACTAGCGATAGTTTTGTTTATAAATACTGCTATGTTTTTGTTTTTTTTTGTATATGGGTAATTTGTGTTATGTTTCGCAGGTATTAAAAGTGGCTGCAAGGTGATACAGTTGATAAGTGTATTATTTTATTGATACATTAGACAAATTTGTATTTCAGGCAACGAGGGATTGACAACTATATTGCTTTTAATATTGAAATAATTAAATTTAATAGGAACAGCAGACATAGAATGTATGCAGTGGAGATTAGTCATTGCTAGCACATACATTTCCATTGCGGTCATACCTGACGATTGTATTCTTTGTTATATTTGTGTTTGTGTATATTGGAGTATACTGATACTGCGTACTGCTTGCTAGTTTTCACGATGTCGCAGTCTGATTTCCGAAACAAAATGGCAAATAGAGGCCCAAGATCACCATCCCTAAGTCATGGGACTTGGGGTAAACCTGAAGAGTAGACCTTTAACAGTATTAAGGATAGGCTTACATCCCCACCAGTCCTTGCATATTCAGACTTCGGTCTTACCTTCACTTTGCACACTTGATACTTAAGTTCTTGTGCGTTCAGAACAGATTTTCTGCCTATAGTATACACGGAATCTTTAAACTTGATGAGACGATGCAACTTGATCAGAACTTTACGCTCATTGCAAAAACTGGTCAATGTGGCACATATTTCACGCTTCCCGTTCTTGGCTTCATTGTTGTTTTACGTGTATTTCTCAAGCCCTCTTTATCCTAGAATCAACATTATGACTATAGGCGTCTGTTTTTGCAAATTTTGCAACACAAGACGGTCACTTTCACGTACGTTTACCATTTTAAAACTTAGGTTACGTTTAACTCATGACCAACTGTTTTTGGTACCCTATCTACATTCTATGCTTGCAAACATGACCCTTGGTTAATGGAATAATTTTGATGAGTAATATCCTCTCATCACCAACGTATATCCCTGTAAGTCACATTTCACACTACATTGACTTTGGTTAAATTGTGTGTTTACACTGTTTCTTCCATAGTCATCTTAGCACCACACCCGGAAGAAAAAAGGTCAATGTTGCCTACATTTCATATTCTAATATGCACATACTATTCCATAGGGAATGATGAAACATGTTGAGAGGATGTACCTTGATGAGCATTACTCACTCGTTAAAGAGTAGGCCATCATGGCCCATATTGCGCGCGTCACTGACTTGGATTAAAGTTTGCGGTTCATATAGATTTCCTAGACATTGTTCATGCTAGAATCCTTACATTGATGAGATGTCTCCTTTAGCACCATAATTTTACAACAAAAGGTCACCGAAACCTACATTTCACATTTTACTGGCTTAAATTGTTTTTGCCCACATTTCATGCTTCACTGACTTAAGATATGTTAAACTGCAGATACCCACAGTGACCTGCAGTTCCCATTTTACTGTCTTATGTTTCTGACTTTAGATCATGACAACATGGGCTTTTTATTAACACTATGTAAACACTCTGCTATCTAAATTATGAAACTTGGTTGGGGATGCAGCTAGGAGATCAATTTTTCTCATTACAGGGTAGATTATTATGGCTTTTTTTACGCGCATCGTAGACTTGGGTTACATTTTGTTTATTGATAATTTTTCAGACACTGTTCATGCTAGAGTTGAGGAATTGATGATGATATGCATATTTGTTAGTATTACATCCTTAAAGCAAAATTAGCTCAATCTGACCTATTTTCATATTTTCACCTGCTTTCGTTCGATTCTGCCTTTATCACATGACCACATAAGTTTTAAGCATCCTATAAGCATACTGTCCTATCTCGAACAATGAACCTTGGTGTGAGGCTCGCGTTTTAAAAGTACCACACTCTCATTGCAAATATATATATATATATATATATATATATATATATATATATATATATATATATATATATATATATGAGTCCACAAACCGGGTTTCAACTTGGACCCACCGTAGCAACAGACAACACACCAGCAGCATCCATGGTCTCCCCCGCCATTGTGGAAACCACGGCTTCAGTTACAGGTACAGTTGTGGATACAGGTAATGTTGTCCAAATCGTTTGTTCTTCCGGGGGGCTTTCACAATCACAATTTGTAAGCTTGTCGGTCACGCCATCCACTCTAATCCCTGATAAGTTAAGGCAAACATATGGGCGGGCTCACACATTGATTTTCTACCCTCCTGAATAACTCGCAGGATGCTGGTTTCAAATTTCAGTTAAATGTGTACAGTACTGGTCCTGAACTTAGCATTGTCCCAAAAATTAGGAACGTCCAACTCACAATAGGACAGTGGATTCTCGCTTGGAGCAGGTTCACTAGTGTCCTATGTGAAACATACCCCCTGGTTAGTACCACTCTTCCCCAACACATGAAAACTGTCCTTAAACTTGAGAGACGCGCTGATTGGAGGTACTATGATGAAAACGTTAGACAACTGGTTGCAAAGGGGAAAGCTAAATGGATTAAAACGCATCTAAAACTCTACATGAAGGCTCTGCTAGAGTCGGGTCATAACAACTACACACAAAACTATCCTCACAAATTACAAATATAAAGTATCCGAAGGGTGTTTGTTTTAGTTGCCACAAAATCGGTCGCTGTTCATCGGGATTTTCTTGCAATTTTCAGCACAAGTTCTTCAATTGTTTAGGGGGAGACTCATTCATTCGCTGTCCCAAACCAATTTCTCAGCCCTTTAAGGTACTTCCACAATACAGCCAGCAACCGCAACGACCTAACAACCAGAATTTTCGTTTTCAACCATCCGAACAACCCCTGTGGGGTTTAAGGGGACATTGCAAACACACGTATGTAATAATCTGAAATCACCTCAAACTAATGTCCAAATTACTGAAGTAAAGAGACAGAAAGATTTGTCAGCGGGTAGCTTTGCAGGGCCTTTTCGTACAAAACATTTCCTAATTTACACATGTCGCCCCTGGGTCTAGTTGAAAAGAAAATTCCTGGGTCTTTCAGACTAAATCATCACCTTTCCTTTCCACCGGACGATTCGGTTAACGATGGAATTCCAACTCAACAATCAGCAGTACATTACGAAGGCATTGATCATGCCATCACATGTATAAAACATCTGGGTAGGGGGTGTTTTATGGCAAAAGCAGACATATCAAATGCTTTCCGCATTCTTTCACTTGTCCCATGCAATATCGTTGTTTGGGGTTTTTTGTGGCGGAACAGGTACTATTTTGACAAATGCTTTCCAATAGGTTGTAGTTCCAGTCGCCAGATATTTGAGACCTTTAGCAATTCTCTTCAATGGAAAGCGAACACAAAGTTAAATATAACACACATGACACATATTTATGACGATTTTTTTTTACTAGACGCATCTCGTGTCCAATTCCAGCATTAGCTTGATCGCTTCCTGACTGCATGTGCTGACATCGGCGTTCCTACGGCTGCGGATAAAACATTTGCCCCGTCAACAACCATCACGTACCTCGGATACGAATTGGATTTCGTGAGAATGGAGGTTCGCCTTCCCACATACAAACTGGAAAGATGTGATGAACTCATACATTTATATCTCGCTCGAAATAAAATTACTCTAAAGGTGTTGCAATCCATCATAGGTACTATTAACTTTGCTTGCGCAGTAGTATTGCCGGGACGAGCTTTTCTTAGGCCACTCATCAACTTGACAATTGGCATCTCAAATACGCATCACCACATTAGACTAATAAAAGAGGTAAAAGAAGATTTAAGGGCCTGAAAAAACTTTTTAACCGGTTTTAACGGTAGATCTTTATTCTTACCTGACATGTGGATGACTTCCAACACGTTGGACTTGTACACAGAACTTCTGCCTCAGTCGGATACGGTGCGATCCTAGGCACACATTCTTTCTATGGCATTTGGGATCAGACATGGGCATATCAAAATATAACGCTCCTAGAATCCTACCCCATCGTTCTGGCAGTTGAGATCTGGGGAGAACACTTATCCAATAAATGTATCTATTTCCACACTGACAGTCAAGCCTTAGTTGAAATCATAAACAAGCAATCCTTTAAGGACACAAAAATCATATATTTCATTCGCAAATTTGTACTCTCTTGTCTTAAATTAAATATCTTGTTCAGGGCAAAACATATACCTGCTATACATAACAGACTCGCCGTTGCCCTTTCTCGCCAACAGGTTTCGAGTTTCCACGCTATGGCTCCCTATGCGGACTCGCACCCTCATCGCATTCCGCTTCATCCAACCTTACCCAGCTAGAGAATACGCATGACCATTGGCTTAAAAACATCCTACACCCAACTACACAAACCTCATATAAAAGGGCGTGGACGCTACACAGAGTTCACATCGGACACCTTGACTAAGTTGTCTCGCCCATTTTCAATAACCAATTTGGCCCTTTTCATAGCGCACTTAATCAACAAGAAATACGCGGCATGTCCGACATCCATTTTTGTATCTGCAGTTGGATATGTGCACAAACTTAACGGCTTCACAGACCCTTCTTTCCCATTCCTTATTCAAAGACTCATTCAAACCGTTCACAAAAGTAAATCTCATGATGTTTGTTTGCCAATTGACAAAGTTACACTGGATAGACTTACAGTTTCTATGATGCATGCCATCTCAGACCATTTCAGGCGTACCATGTATTCGGCCATATGTACATTAGCTTACCATGCTTTTCTCAGAATAGGAGAGATTACAGTGCAAACAAATGCACATCAGAATGACAATTTGATACAATTATCTCAAGTCACTTTTTTCCACAAGCGTCTTACAATCACTTCTCGACATTTCAAACACGGCTCGGGACAACCATATATTACATGTTGCTGCTCAACAAAATCCTGCGACATGTCCGATAGCTCATTTACAAGCATACCTAACCCTCAGGGATAATACTATAGGACCGCTTTCTATGAACCAAAATGGGCACCCAGTTTCCAGAGTAGAATTTAGTACAGAGCTTAGAAGAGTGCTTTGGTTTTGTGGATTTAACTCGAACCATTTTAAGTCCCATAGTTTCAGAATTGGGCCCGCCACTGAGGCGGCCAGACACGTTTTCAGTGACAACCAAATAAGGGAATTAGGCCGCTGGAGATCAGATGCATTTAAGAAATACATAGCGTTAGGCTAAAGGGTCTCAGCTTCGTAACACTTCAATCACTTTTTCTATGATCGCCATTCCGCCGTGTGTGCTACTTTCTCTTTCAGGTCTCGTGGGTTTCACAGACCTAGACTCTTGGGCATCGACCGTGCTTTGCTGGGATATCATTCACTCGACCCGGACTAATCTGTGTCTACCTGCCTATTCGACCGCCAGGAGCGTATGAAGGTACCCTAACAGCTCCGGAAGACCAACAGCGCATTCAGGAAGTGGGCGCTTACGTTTTAAAGTTTCTTCCCAATCCTCCATACATGCAGGATATATCCTAACTAACGGGGAGTATGAGGGTGCTCTACTGCCCCAACACTACAGAATTCATCGGTTTAATTTTGATCAACATTAATATTTTCTTTTCTTTGATGCTGGTCATTTTTGTTCTTTGCCCCTCCCGCCTTTTTGTGGCTGCCAGAAATGCAGCAAGCTCTTTTTGCTATATTTTTGTTTATGGTGGTTGCAGCCTCAAAAAATTTCTGTATTATACGCTATGTTTCATTGTTCAATTTCTTAGCACGTTTACTCTATAGACTTTGTCCAAATAGTTATGTTATGCTGTAAATACATAGGAAATATTTGGTTGACTAATATCATTTATGTTCAATACAGAGTCACGAAAGTGGCCAGCATCAAACACAACGCTTGTCTTTCTTTTAATTATGTACCCATATACTCTGACTTTGTAACATTTGCACGACTGACCTAGGGAATTCTGTCTTTTCACTCTGAATCTTCCTTTCGACTCTATCGATGTCGGAAAGAGCAGGCTGGTGTATGCACATTTAATTTTACAATCTCATCCAACAAGTTAATGATATAGAACCCTGTGTTTTCGTTCACTTTCTTTCTGACAACAACTTGCACCCCTCTTCTACATGTCAAAGAACACATCACATAAAACGATTTACGGTCGCGTAAGGACATTTATGGGAGGTGTGATTGGGTCTACAATTTCCCGCCAGTTTCGTCGAGTAAACGCGCTGTCAAGGGCCAATATATTTAAAGTTTTTAATCACGTGTTCTGCCCAGCCAATCGCAATGCTTTCGTACCGGCTGCGCGCGGTGGGATTCTCTCTGCTAAGGACTTTGGCGTGAGTTGAGCCAATTTCCTTCTGGGGTTCGGACATGTTTTCTTTTTCTGTAGAAATTTTTCCCACCTCCACCCCATGATACCTCCCAGTATATAATTGTTATATGCTATCTTGTTGTTAATAATATGTTTGGCTTTTTTGTTTTTGTTTTTGCTTTCTCCATGTGTTCGGTTTTTAGGCGGTTGCATCCGCAGTAATCTCTTACAATGTTATTCGGCTGCTACAGTCTCGTTCTTTTATACGCACCTTTACTTGATATATTTTGTTCGAACAGTTATACTGCTATAAATACATAGTTTAGGTTGAGTCTGCTCAGTATATAACATGCATGTTTACAGCTGTTGCAGCCTCAAAAAATTTCTGTATTATACGCTATGTTTCATTGTTCAATTTCTTAGCACGTTTACTCTATAGACTTTGTCCAAATAGTTATGTTATGCTGTAAATACAGAGGAAATGTTTGGTTGACTAATATCATTTATGTTCAATACAGAGTCACGAAAGTGGCCAGCATCAAACACAACGCTTGTCTTTCTTTTATTTATGTACCCATATACTCTGACTTTGTAACATTTGCACGACTGACCAAGGGAATTCTGTCTTTTTACTCTGTATCTTCCTTTCGACTCTATCTATGTCGGAAAGAGCAGGCTGGTGTATGCACATTTAATTTTACAATCTCATCCAACAAGTTAATAATATAGAACCCTGTGTTTTCGTTCACTTTCTTTCTGACAACAACTTGCTCCCCTCTTGTACATGTCAAAGAACACATCATATATATATATATATATATATATATATATATATATATATATATATATATATATATATATATATATATATATAACTCCGCTACGGTAGTATAAATAATATTGAAGAAGGTGTGCATTAAAATTTAATAACTCCGAACCCCCAGTCAGTAATGCTGACACTCTAGATACATTGAACAACTCAAGGTTGAATAGCTAACAATTTTATCAAATATGACATCAATACATATGATTTCCTGGACATAAATCTACAATTTCAAATTTCAGTAACAATTCGAACTTAAAGATTCGGTTCAATACTATTTTGACTATTTTGACACAAAAATGGCCTAGTCAAACAAATACCGCTTTATATTTAATTCATCACATGGTAGTCATCTGCTATTGATTTCTCTTCTTTCCTCCTTCTTCCTTCCTATTCTCCCGACTTCTTCCGTCTTATTCACCCGGTGTCGTCACTTCGGGTACACCCTGGAATCTCAGTACCCTTTCTCACGAGCACCCTGGGAACTTCCTTTAACAGCTTGTTTTATCCAGTTCAAATTCCCTTCTTTTTACGAGTTGAGTCTCGGAGTGGCTTACAACTAAACTCCCTGTTCAACCACAGGCTTTCCATTCTGCCTCGGATAGTACGCCTCTACCTTTCGAAAACTAGCCGCGCACTAACGTCTTTCTGTGCGCTTACAACTAAGAATTACGCATTTTCCAGCCTAACGGATAAGCCCCTCCCACTGGAAGATTTAGCTTCTCTCATCCCCAATGGATAGTTCCGACCTGTCAATCAAACTGGGTACATTGACCAATCAAAAGTAGGTGTCCACTTCGCTGAGAAGTTATGCGTTGCTATCCACCATATTTGCTCACGAACATGAGACCTTGTTTGATTACTCTCGTATTACATTGCAGAGGAATTTGAAAGATTACGCAAAAATCACTAACATTTATCAGAAAAATGGTTCGCCGTTGTGCTTGAGGCATATGCGATGCAGACTGTCGTTATTACGAAAGTATTCAAGAGGTATTTTTTTAAAAATCTCAAACTAAACACCAACATCGAAAAATGTCTGCGTTAGAAGTGATGCATTATTTATAATCATATTTCATATATAAATACACACAACTGTATTTAAATAATGATAGTATTTGTTGTGCTTTTGAAAATGTTGAATACAATTTTATGCTAATTGTATACTTATGTTCAAATTGTATTTCTTATTGGAGCCATAATATTACATGAAGGAAAGAGAAACTTTCTGTATACGTGTTGTTTATTTTTGTACTTTTATTAAATTGAACTTGGAATATTGGAATCCTGCATCATGTTTCATTATTGCTGATTTTATTAACATTTTCAAAGTTGAGCATTTACTTGTAAGCTGGTGTCAAGTTGAAAAAACATCACCCTACACTTTAAATTCTGGATTGTCTCTAATCCTATTCATATATATATATACATATATATATATATATATATATATATATATATATATATATATATAGAGAGAGAGAGAGAGAGAGAGAGAGAGAGAGAGAGAGAGAGAGAGAGAGAGATTTTACATAATTTATTTCAAAATTTTAAATTTAGCTATTTCGATGTTATATACCTACTAGCATACACAGAAGGCCATTTTGACCAGTGCAGTTGAAATCAGGAATAAGCACGTTTATTCAATGGCAAACTATCCATTTGAATGACTATATAAGTTGTACACTGTTATTTTAGATGTGAAAAAGGATATGTGTGATCGTATCGTCCAATCTGGTCAAACGTATGTGGTCAAACGTGCCGTTACGTATGGATTGCGGACTAATAGTATTGCTGGCAAAGACGAGAGGCATCATGCGATTTGTAGGGGTAGTGGAGGCTTTTCGTACATTCACGGCTATTATTTTAGTTCGTCACCTAATCGACTGTGTTTATGTATCATTGACAAATTCAAATAGTCATATCTTCAACATTGTTCACTATTTTTCATAATATTTTCAGTTTACACAATAAACTAATAAAACAAGTTCACATGGTGAAAGTGTCAACATAAAATACTCTTATTTAATATAGTGTGTGGTGCTAATGAGCAGGTGTGATTATTATCACTGCAGTGAGCTGGAGCAAAATACAGGTCGTTCCACCAATCGAAAGCGACTGTGAATGCAGCTTGACTCGGATCATAATTATTTTTCCTATATAGTCTCCACATTTGTTTATCAGTACTGAACTTTCCAGTGTGCCAATCAATAGAAACTATATGTTATTCTTACAGACATTCAGAGATGACTTCATGGTAAAGTTTTTGTCATAGGTTCATCGGCATTTCTTTGAGAGGCTGGTCTGTAAACAAAGCAATGTGCAATGGAACACAGATTTCACTTCCGGATCATCAGCAAGGCCTTAGTAGTCATTGTGCACTGTCACCGAAACACACACAGACAATCAGACCATAAGCTCATATTCTAAACAATAAACTATTACCTTTAAATCCATACCACCGCTCCGGAGGCCTAGTGGTTAGAGCGTCCGCCTCGGATGCGGGAGGTCGTGGGTTCGATCCCCGGCCGAGTCATACCAAAGACTTTTAAAAATGGTACTAACAGCTGCCTCGCTTGGCACTCAGCATTAAGAGGTTAGTATTAGGACTGGTCGGCCTGGTGTCACGATAATGTGACTGGGTGGGATATAATGCTACATGTCTGCGGCATGATGCCCCAGTGCTAGACATCACTATAAACTGCCTCACTGCAGACATCGTAGCGATATGACTGAAAAATTGTTAAAGCTACGTTAAAAAATCTAAATCACACACACACACACACACACACACACACACACACACACACAAATCCATACCAAGAACGCCTAAATCTAACTCTTGTATCACCACCAAAAGGAGATAGGAAAAAATGCTCTAAAATAGACTGTGACTACATTCGTGGGTACTGAACTGGAACTAATAATTGTGATCTGATTCCAGCTTGTTTTTCTTTAGACAGTTTCGGAAATAGACCATAGCACAGATGTGCGCTATTAATGCTATAGGAACGTACTGGATGTACTGGATGCACCGAGAAAACAATAGTAGAGTCAGGGACTGTGTGGTTTATTCGCAGCATATATTTATTATCCTACAAAGCTTGACATGGTCAAGAATATCAGCAACGTTTTAATAAATGCAAATAATAATTAGGAAAAGTACAAATCACAAGGTGATTATTCAGCCTCCTTTACAAAAAAAGATAATATTAGAAATGTATTGAAAACGTTGCTATTACATTGTTTCAATCTTTTTGAATCATATTGAAGTGTGATCAGCAACTCCTTTATGATCAATCATCGTATCTTAATCTTTAGCAGTAGAAACAATGCTGCAGCCATGCTTGGGTGATTCAGCTGGGAAGGGATGTTCCTGTTGTTTACGTAGCGCGTTATTTCCTATGACGTATGATCTAAAATGATTTATGCTCAAGAGTGTTGAATAAAGGTTCAAAGAACCCCAACTCTTAAATCCAGTGGCAAAATTGTCAGTAGCAGGCCACCATGCTTGTAACGAGAAATATCGTTTATGTTTTGTTTGGACTCCAGGTTCCTTACTATTCCCGGCTATTACGAAGTTATGTACACCCATCATGCCTTCTCTTAACTTATCATGCAGAATCACACAAAATGAGTAACATATTTTCCATGATATATTACCGAGATCATGCGTACGCCAAAAATTGTAAACTCTACCCTTTCTTCCATCCCAATCTCAAATAAAGTGAACCTGCCCGTGAAGTACAGATACGTGGATCTAAATGCACAGTCATAATTCCTTTTTCACAGATTAAGTTACACATGAATAACTGTTGTAAAATACAAATTCTATATTAAAATAAACAAAACAGATGGAAAACCTATTTATCCATGAATCCAACACGAGGAAACGCTCATATGAAGAGGAAACTTCATTACTTCATTACTGATGTCAAACATCTTAGAGAGGTATAATGTATCGTCCACCGCAGACGGAACTAAGAACCCAAGTCTAAAGTTGTGATACGACCACCTTCTCTCATATTCACACACATCTTATGACACTTATTGTGATCATTTTCGAGATTTTTATATTACAGGTAATGTGCAGAATCTAGCCTCTTAATATAAAAGTGTTTCCCAGGTATTACGGCCTTTGTCACAACGTTGCTGTACGATTGTGATTTGGATATATGCGGAACTAACGTCGAGGCAACGTTGTTGTAACATTGCATAAACACACATTCTGAATTGTTCTCCATGATCAGATAGATGCAAACAATTATAAATAACACGTGATGAACACGGTAGATGATGTATTTTATCAGTGAATAATATGTTACAATTTTAGAACTTTATACCAGTGGCGTGTGGAACGTAAATATATGAGGAAAAACCATACTTTTTTCGTACTTTGTCGGTGTAATGTCCAAACAAAATAGCTGATTGAAGCTTACAACTTTTGTTGGAAACTATTTTATTCGTCAAATAAATTGGAGGAGGGGGTGTCATAGAAAAATGCCTTCATTGAAGGAGTTTGGTAATGCGCGTGCGTTTAGTTCACGGGCGTAAGATCCACCGTTCTTGACCAGTATGAAAGAAAATTTACTGTGAGAAAATAAAATGAAATAAAATAAAAGAGAAATATAAAGGAAAATATAATCAGTTATGTTTTAGACATGAATATATGCTGATAAGTATACACGTTAAAAAGAAAATGCACATACTAAACGATATTTTAAATGTGTTAATTACAACCATTAATAATACAACATGATGTAAAAATTTTAAAAAATGGGTCTAAATAATGATTATGATATTGTAAATCAATCATGCTGGGTATAATATTATAATCAGGACTGAAAGAAATCAAATTATAACTCAATATTTAGTAAATATGTATAGAATAAAATTAATAAGTTGTTTTTATGCATGGTGTATTAAAGAAACTGATGCTGTCAAATGATAATGGTGGAAGTGATCAGCTTAAAGTAATTCACAAATAAATGATTAAATGAGCCCTTAAAAACGTTTATCAAGCAAGAAGTTACGTAGAAAGACAGTAATTATATATTTTGACTTTCAATTAGTTTTATCAATCAGATGATGCTACAGTATTAACAATTTCACAAATCTACTTGCATCACTACTTCATTTGCACACGCCATATTTGCAGGCATTATGCTAAAAAACTGTCTTGCGGCAGAAGTTTATTTGATTTTATTTCATTTGACTTTTTTTTTCTTTGAAATGATAGCAAGGTGCATGCTACATGCATTATTGCAAAAAAGTACCAAAGTATTGCTTATACCATTAATTAACTTAAGTATTTACGGATTAACGCTTACCACATTATACAAAATGTAGATACGATTAGATAAGAGGTTTTCATGTATCGTCATACAGATCGTAAATAAAATATGCGTGTATACAAATTAATAGATTTTTAATTAGATGTTTTCTGACAAGCTTTACAAATGGTTATTACTACAGTCTTATTTTGCATCATTAGCCCAATGTCCAATGTTAAGAGTGGTATCTAAACTGAAACTTCCATGGCACAGCGAAACAGTACATGGATTTAAGGGTCTAAGCAAGAGGGAAGAGGAGAATACAGAAAGATAGTAATTTATGCAAAAAGATGGTAATTTAAGGTCTTTTTTTTTTCAAGATAAGAATAATTCAGCTGTTTGCAAACATTGTTTACAGTTTTAAACTATAATATAACCATGCAGGTGTCTTACAACATACTCAATATAATACGCATTTTGCCATTCCAGTTAAATATCTAGTTAATGCCGTTCAGGGCTACACATTTTGTCCAGCCACTTGTCCTGGACAAGGGACTTTGGACAAGGGGCTTGTCCTTTACTTTTAGTGTTTCTTTTTATTTAAATTCCTATTTTCTTCATTTTCCAATGTCTAATATCTATAATGTTATCCAAGGGCAACATGTGTAATTATATAGGTATACCTGGATTGTATTTTTCATTCGTAGGCACTTGATTATGAACTGAAATGTAACCGCTGACCATTTGTTTATTGGGAGACGGCGGTAAATCATGGGGCTTGAGATTTTCTTTCGAACCATCAAGCTATTTGAAGGTCGGATATTTTTTAATCCCCAGGCCTTTTCCGTCTCTCACCTGCCCCACTCCGAAAATTGAATGGATGGTCACTAATGTTGCAATGTTTTTTTTATGTGCAACGTGCAGTCGTATATACATGCAGTGCCTGTTTTTAAGCTGACTAACTTGTTCACTTTATTGTTTCAGTCGCCTATTTGTCGAATAAGTTATTTTTGACTGTTCAAGTTATAAAATGTAATATAATGTCTTACCTTTAGTGCTCGTCCCCCCCCCCCAACACGCGCGCGTGATTCCACGTCGCTGAGGCAACCGTTGGTAAGCAGACGGAAAATAAATACTACTTATTTGTTAAAAGAGGCTGACAGGAAGAAAATTCAGGTTCGGTAGGTTCAGATCTACTGAGATATATCACATTTTGTTAGATCTGATACGATTCAAGAATGTACTCAACAAAATATCTTTGATCGGTATGCCAACGGAAAAAATGAGTGCGACCATTATGCCCACGTCACTAAAGTATCAATAAATATGATAGAAGATATTTTGTCTAGTGCATTCTCAAATTGTATCAGATATTCAAAAAGGAAATGTGATATATTTTGTAGATTATATCCTGTTGAATCAAACTTTTTTCCCCTGTCAGCTTGAGTTTGCTGTATTTATTATTGTATTCTTCCCAAGGTGACTGGGAATGCCTTGAACGTCTTAAAGGATATTTAATTTTGCTTCAGTATACAGGAGAAAATACATATAAAGCTGTAAATAATTATCAATTTTATTATATAAAATCAAGTTCATTTTGTTTAATTTCAATCTCATGATCTGTCTATAGTAAACTGATTATTGAAAGTCTAAGGCTTCTATATCGGTCTAAAATCTACGTCTTTTTGTTAAAAGCACGGTAACATGACTAAGCAACAACTCACGAACCGTCCGAAATTTTATCTCTTTAGAAAATCCCACAATTGGTCAGATAAAAGAATCACTCAGATACAAGAGTATTTTTAGATCTGTTGCAAAATTGAAACAAAAAAAGTCAGAATAGAGGAGACTAAATGTACAGATTTTTAGGATCGGGTTTCCCGCGAAAGAAACCAACTGATTACCGATTTGAATTTCTTTATTGTATTCCAATCACGATAAATAATAGCATTCTTTTACCACCTTTGCATTTGTTTGGAAAATTACATTTCGGCGCTCCATATTGGTACTTATTCTTACCAACAACAAAAAAGTGTCTGCGCACCATTGTTGGACGAGGTGTATGAATGTGGCCGTAAACATGTATCCATATCGGATTTCACGCGCCATTGATGACTTTGTATGTTGTTATACTTATCCTTTTATTAGGCCCCACCTAAAAACAAATGATACTACTTCCGCGCCATATGTACATTGACTTTGAGATGTAAACTATTTGCACAGGAGAAATAAATTTTCTGAGTATAAAGTTATAAGACGTGCTCTCTAGCTCAAACACATAGTATTATATACTTAAGTGTGAAATACAGAAACTTACTTGCGAAATAATTTTCATATTTTTCATTTCTATATTTTCAAATATGAAAAATGATAGCAAGGTGCATGCTACATGCATTATTGCAAAAAAGTACCAAAGTATTGCTTATACCATTAATTAACTTAAGTATTTACGGATTAACGCTTACCACATACCAAATATGAAAATATCAGATTTCACATTATGCCATGCGACGCTTGGTCGTGTGTTCCTACTCAAGTTATACATGCAGCAACAAACAACGAACATTTTGTTAGCCAGAACAAATAAATAAAAACTGCATTAGATTTCAGACACGGAAATTAATTTTTGCTGAAGAATTTGACTCGATGCTGTTTGCGTCTCTCAGACGTTATTTCACCTTACATGTACGTCCTTGACAACAACGATACAACCGCTGTGATGCATTGCTGAATCCGACTCGCTTTGTTTTCAGATAAGGTCCAATAGTTTACAAAATGTCAAAAACTTCAATTTACTGCGACAGGTTAGCTAAACCAAATTCTGCCACTCACTTATATCACTGATATATATGATCAACCAATGAAAGTAAGGTGAATATGCGAAAAGTGGTGTGTGGTGTTGTGCTGAGGAGTGAGTTTAATTTTTCTAAGCTTTGGTTCTGCAGCATAGTAAAAAGAAAAGTTTCTTTTCCTACGTAAATACTGGATATATTTCATCTTTTACCAAAAACGATATATTTCAGCTCTTGTCTTCGCTCCTCGTTAAAATATCACGTTCTTTGTACCACACGCTGAAATATATCCTGTATTTATATTGGAAAAGAAAATATGCTCTATTTATTCATTTAGAGCGATAGAAATAATAATACTCACAATGAGGATTTTTCGACTAGCCTGCTTCAGAGCAAACCGTGTATATTTTCATGTGCGTATGAATCAAAATATGGTTTAGAATCGAAATAATGTATCGCAAGAACCTGGCAAAAATCTCGTAGTTGCTATAGTCCTCAAAAATGAGAACTATTATACTGAACAATTTTCTGAAACCGTTATTTATAAATATATCTTAGCAGTTGGCTCTCTTGCAAGATGCTCATTCATTTTACACAGCTTACACAAAGCGCGCGCTGCCCCAGAAAAGGATTAAGTACAACTAACGTACCGAATCGGTGACTTCACTAAGGAAACTTTAAATTGCATCAGCAAAGGTTAAAGCTGTAGTGGGATTTTATGTGAGAACGGCAATATTACACCTTTTTCCCTTTGGTCAACGAATGCTGCATCTGGGAAGTGTTGAAATCAACTCCCTTTTGGCTCTGGCTCCAAAGACACCCACCACCACCACCACCTCGGGATGAGGCGAGCGTTGATACCATAAAAAAGTAGTATAGTCCTTATATTAAATGCTTAATTCCTGACTGCCTTTTATTTATTGCACAATTAAGAACAAACATGATGATCTGGAAGAGGAAGGTACGGCGGTGCATAAATCTTGCCCATGAAATTGAGACTTTTCATTTTTGAAAATTGCACTTGCCCGGGACTAAGCTCTTGCTACCAGGCACTTGTATGAGAACAATGGACTAGTCTTGGGCATCGGGCTATCTAATTGGTACAGCACTGCTATTTATAAGGTTTAGTGATTATCCGTGTATTTGTTTAGTTTATAAATGTGGTTTCTCTGTTGCGTAACATACTCAGTGCAAGTATACAGGTCCATTCTACGACGAGTGATTGCAGGAAACGCGTGTTTCGAAACTAATTGCACTGAAAAATGAACTGAATGCGCAAAACTCGCTCACTATATGACTCGCGGTACTCGCATAGTAAACCCTAGCAAACAGAATGATATGAAAAATTAAATATTCTCGATGACAGCTTCTGTGTAAAGAAAACCATATGAGCCGCGACCTTTACTGGATCTACTTGTGTTTGAAACATGTGTTTTCAATTCCTCACGAAAAAATCAGGTTGCTAATTTCAACAATCAGTTTTCCAGATTCAAGTCTGTTAAAGGATTGAAATTCCATCAATAGAATATTGTATCTAATGTCTCTAATTTTTCTGTTACAGCTAGGATAAACTCTCAAAAGATTTTTTTTCACTAAAGTTTTACTTTCTATATCAATCAGTCTTGGTCATCCAACCCATATATATATATATATATATATATATATATATATATATATATATATATATATATATATATATATATATATTCTATTTAGTGTTCATTTCTGGACTGGTTCCCATTTTTCCATATCATTAGTACCGTGAGTCCTTTATGTTTACGCCCAACCTATATTTCTTCATTAAATCCCTCCTGTATTCGGTAAATTCCTTTTTGTTTTCAAATAGAGGGTGGATGGGAGATTTTCCCTGTAAATTATCAGTTTTAGAACAGAATCTAGTACATTTACTTACCAGTTTAATATTGTTCAGCTTAATAAAGTTTGTGTAAATATATTTGCCTCAGAACCATGGATAAAAAAAAACAACAAAAACAATTGTAAACTTTTGTTGTCAACATGGAAAAAGAAAGGATGTTATTATTACCATTATTATTATTATTATTATTATTATTATTATTTACTGAGTTAATATGGTTATTACAGCATAGGGTTGAGGTGCACAACATGCGGCCCGCTTGCGCATCGCGGACACATTTTGTGCGGCCCGTGTTCAAACTGGTGATTCATTCATTATCCGCCATTTATCGCTCTGTGAAATAACCTTTTCAGATTTTATTAACTTGAGGGGATAATATTCGCAGAATAATGGTCGGAAGAGTTCTTGATGACCGTAATGGGAATGGTTCTTTTACTGAGATTTTGATCTGTAGGACTTTTATAAGTATGATATAATTTACAGCTCACATGTTTAATGAAATAGGTACAATATTTCTGTTCACATACATACTTCAAACATATACAATAATTCAAGCGTTTCACAAATACTCAACTAATTATTGATGAAAGTTAAAAAAAAATTCTCCATTGTAGTGAAACTTATTTTAAAACGTATTTGTTACTCTTGCAGGAGCCTACCTGTGACTCATTGGCAAGGCTAAGATCCATGTAAATAAAGTTGACGAGGCAATTTTTTGGGAGTGTTTCTTTGTCAAACTCTTGATTTGATTTGTCTGTATATGCATTATATTTAAAATAACGTACTTAAATTTCTAAAAAAATTGCAGATAATATCATAGGTTGTCATATTGCTCAGGACAACCAAAACTTAAGTCCGGACATGTTTACGTTCAGTTTGTCCGATCAAGCAAACATTTCTATATGGATTTTTATTGAAAGTAAATTATTCGGACATGTAGAAAGTACTTTCGGGCAAGTCACTTTCAGCATCCACTTGACTGAATGGACAAGTAAGTCTCAAACGTAATGTCCAAACCTGAATAAAGATATTAAGTGAAGCACAAATTTAGCTAATAAACGTCCATTATACTTGCTAAGTATACTTTTAGACATGCAAGCAGTGCTAAGATATATAGTTTTGCTTAAGCATTAAAGTCAGTTTTAAATTTGCAGAACCTGAGCAGAACAGGAAGAAGACTCAGACAGACCTTGCTGTCCAGGCTGCATGTTCTGACACAGAATATTATCAAGTTTCAGAAAGTGAACAGAAGAAAATAAAGTCACAGTTTGAAAATATGTTGTTGTTTATGCATAACCCCTTGTCTCGTCCTGGATTAAAATTTCTATACCTTGAACCTGTAAAGTCTGTAAAATCTGTTAGCAAAACTGAATGAAAAACTATGACAAAATTATATTTTATAAGTAATTTCGTTTGCTTTATGTAGGGTACTTGAACAGGTTTCATGATGCCATCAACAGTAAACAGTGCGCGCAAACAATGTAAAATCAACTGCACATAAACTGTTTGACCTTGGTCAATAAGTTCAGAAGGCATGTTCACGCTCAAAATGAGATGATCCGAACATTGTATACAATTTAGTGAAGTTCATTTTTGTACCCACTCAGGACAGACTGAATGTCTTCGTGTCCACCCTGATATACCATTCACCTCTTGTTTTTAAACAAAATCAATTAAAGCAGACAAATGCTATTTTGTACGCGTATTTTCATGCATATTTCCATCATATTTTACATTTTCAGAATTATTACACATCTTTCTTTATTTTTTGTTAAGTTTAAACTTTTGAAAATGAACTTTTTGATGATTTTGTTTCAGTACAGTTATGAACCAACCACTTGAGGTAGAACAATTAAACTTGGTACACATGCTGTTATGCATTTGTATAAGGCATATGTGATTTTAAAAGCTACATTAAAACTTTTTGAAACTTTTCGTTCCTTTAGTATCTTTTGCAGTAAGATTTGTGTGATTTGCGGGTATACATATTTTGCTAAGTTATTTCAGGAGGTTGTCTGAATTATATATCATGACGTTAAACAACAAAGTTGAAGAAAGTTCAAGCAAATTTACCAAATCGTGTTGCCACAACATCATATAACGAAGTGTTATATCTAGGAAATAACTTTGCAGCAACGTTGAATTGTTTTCTGCATTGTCCTTTCTTTCGTTTGTTCGCTAACGCAGGCATACGGATAATATAATAATTTAAATGCACATGTAACAAGATTTATAATCGACACAAGTAATTTGTGAAATGGGAAATATGCTCGAGGGTGAAAAGAAAAACTACTTACTTTGTTAAGTATTTTTTTCCATCGGTATAGCTGTTTTATAAATATAAACTTTGACGTGAACTGATTGCAAAAGTAATTTATGTTTGCGATAAAATGTTGGAATATCAATCGCTGAAAAACATAAAAATACATTTAAAAAATCCAAATGGTGGAAAACCCAAATTTTTCAATTAAAACTTCTGCTTTTGTTATACTGTCTACATTATCATCCACCGTAAAGAACGTTATTGACATTATACAAGTTAATTTGATGTTGAAAACCAGACTTCAAACACGGATTTTATCCTTTGCAGCTTTTATCTGCAAATAAATTTTCCTTTTTTTGACATATTACGACTCAGGCATTTTATTACATCTGTTCATGCTTACAGTATTTATGATTTAGTTCTTGTTTTCTACGCCGTAGTTTATACGACTAGGGCAGAGGAGGAGTGGAATTGATTGTTATTAAAGTAGCACGAATCCCACATTGCTAAAGTCTGCATGAATTATACAGAAAACGACTCAAGAACAATGATACAGGTATTTGATTCACTGAATGTTGGTTCGAATTTGAGTGAAAATAATTTGCAAGCAAATGTTAATTTTCCACATATTTCCTCTCCATGTACGGAGATGCCCACGTGCCACTATACCAGATGATTTGATATGCCAGAGCTCGTACAATAATGAAATAGTTTCGTTCTAGATTTTTCATAATTAATGCATTTGTTTGTTTTTAAAAGAAACAATTTTAATATTTTTAAAGATTTTATGCTTTCTCCCTATTTTCTTTATTGTGTTGTATGATGTATGTTGAATGTCAAGTACATCTGTTTGAAAATGGAGAACTGTAAGGAACACCTAGATAACGAGCAAACATCGGTCAAAAGGTAGTTTGGGATAAATAATGCCAGCAATGCACGTGGAGACGATATTTCTATACATCCATATCAGTCAGTACATCAGGAGTGTCGTTGTCTTTATTGCAATGCTATTGTAGTTCAGCGGACAACAGATAACTGGAAACACCATCTACAATGAATATCCCTTGTAATATATGCTCCCTGTGTCCTTAGTTCATTTTCGATATACATTGTTTCTTTTATAGCCAGATGGCAACTCTCTGGAAAAAGAGAGGTCTCGAAGCCTTCATCGTTTGAAAAGATTGATTCCAAAACACATGGAGCTAATTTGTAAAGAACTGTTGAAAAGGGAGTAATGTACGGTGTTACGACCCTGTAGTTGAATTACATATGTGTTAAAATTTAAATTCTTCTAATTCTTTGTTTCATTTTTATTTTATTTTTATACCACTAAATGTTATTGTTATTATTATTATGATGATTATGTTTGCATGGGTCTAATGGTTTGTTAGAAACATCGTATTTATTTAAAACGTAAATGTGACTCGTGTAAGCACGATTTTTGCTTGACGGTTTTTCGTATCAAGTAAACAGTGAGAAAGAGCTATGTAAATGATTGGCTGTGACCACGTTATTTCAAAATAATACTTGTTTACGCATTGTAGTGATTTCGAAATCACACGTGTCTTTCGTGCGTGTGTACATGTAATGACGCATAGCATGTTTTAAATGCTCAGTTACCTGTAAGAAATTTTTAGTGCTAGTCATAGTCGTGGTCAGTCATAGCTGAGAGTTGCATCATAAAATCTTACAGAGTTTCTAATACCTTAAGGAAAAGGTATTTCTGTGCTGGAAAGAGTTGTGCATTCGTACAAGGAACAACATGTGTGTTGTTGGTGGTGGTAGCTGTATTTCATCTACTTTCTAAATAATTATTTTCCCTGGAGAACAACACTACTGGCCTTGGACAAAGACATTTGATTAAATTACTTCTAAATCGGAACAGAACAATACAAATTGTGCTTTACAGTGAAAATTCTGGACATTTTGTGTTAGCCTTCGTCTGACGTCATCATCCGCCATCTTGGAATGGAACTGAGATTCAGACTGTATCAAATTAGAACTGTTTATTCACAGGACTTGTGTGTTTTCACAACTTTAGAAAAAATTTTGGGAATCTTCTTCGTAAATCGTAAGTCTTGTTTCACCTATTTACCTTTTCACCGTATTTTCTAGGGAAATAAATTATTTTCGTTAAAATTTACAAAGCTTGTTGTCTTCACTCTTTCTTTGTGTTACTTTGAACGAGCCGATACGTAACAACGGGCTTCACGTTCTTCCTGCTGCTGCTGATACAATCAACAGTAACTTAATTAAAACTGTTGAACCTGGAAACAAGTTACAAATACATTTCAGTCTAGAGACTACACGTGAATCTTTCCTCATGATGCACAGTTTATAGAAGCAGATCGCAGTTTTAGGTCTTGTGGGACGCACGAAGGAGTTCTGTAAAAAGATGTTAGTACTGTTTATATGAAAGGGACATTTCAGGAACATAATTACCACTTAAACCAGTAGCACGCCTAAAGTTGTAACTTCAAAAGTAAGAGCTTTCCGGTTTACAAGATTGTAACCAACGCTCAAAGCATCAAGACTGTATCGGAGATAAAAAAAAAATCATAATGGGGACGGCCGCTAGATTGATATTAGATATATCAATGCAGCTAAACGCATCTACCGTTCTTCTCCACCATCAGTATAAAATAATCTTGCATATGTCCCTGTAAGTCTAACCATAATGATGCTCACGTGATGACTCCATCTGTTGAACAGACTGTTATCCAGGCATGGTGTCCAACAATTCTAATTGCACCTTTACAAATCGGGCTCAGAGTACAGATGCATCATCACTTTGCATCCATATTCAATGTAGATACTCTTCATCCTTGTACTCGGAGGTACAGAAGGTCTGAGGTAAGAGCTGCTGCATTCCGAGGCACAAATATTTACAGGGCACATTCTTTACACAGAAGACTACGTACCAGATAATGTCCATCACAATCTCTGAACCTTAAAGTGCCATAATACGTTTCATTGGATGGGAATAATTGTCAGTGTTACAGCTCGATCCATCTGCCCGAGGCCAGTTCTGAGACTTTCCGAGACAGTAGATGACCTCATGACCCTTGCGAAGATTGACATACAGTTCTGCAACCATGCAGCGATCTGTTGCCACCTCTGACTCTTGAAACGTTTCAAGCTCCTGGTGCACAAGGTAACACCTGGAAAATGTATATACCTTTTAACAAAATTTCTTGGCCTATTCCTATTACATCACCTAGTAAAAGCTGATCGAGGATGATGCATATGGTACAAGGTCAGTTTTCTTCTCTCCTAGGATTGACATAAATCCAAGTGACTTATAGGGATGGAACCACTAATTAATGTCCTATAGAACTTAATTTTAACATAATTTATTTCACTAAGTTACAAAGTGAAAAAGAGACGCTAACAGTATTGTGAATCAAATCCAAAATAATCCTATATATCCTAAAAAATCCAAAAGTGTAGAATATTCCGAAAGAATGATGCAATACAGAATGACTTGAATGATTTATCAATAATTCCATAATAACGTGTTAATCAAAAGTCAATGAGCACTTAAATAAACAATTCCTCTCAAATTATATCTGAAAACTGTGAACCCTGATAACAGATGGATTCCACATACTGATCTTAAAAAGAGGAATGAATTATTTCTTTTTAAACTCCCTACATATATACATTCCCACTTGACCTACGACGCAATAGAATGTTCTAGAAAAGTAATTATTCCAATGGAATATTACATTAACACATAAACAAGGTTAAGCCTTGAACTAAAATTCTTGTAAACATTATGTTTACAACTTACAATCGTATAAAAACGTCAGGTATGCAAACTTCCATCCACAATCCTCGATCACGGACAAATGTCAAGCTGACAATATAGATTAAATATACATAGCAATATTAAATTATTGAAACAAATTCTTTATTAGATCGGCATACAAACCACACAGGCTTCCATTCATTCGAATTGGAGAAATTGTATACAGCATGGAAAATAGGTCTTTCGCATCATGTTCTTCACTCTCGTGCTGTTAAACAGAGGAACTCCCTTGTATACACCTGTTAACATAAACTCGCACCAAGAGTCCATATGCTATTTTATCTCTCGGAATTAAATGCAGGATATCAAAATGAACATACATATTGTGCTGTCAACTATAATCCATCGACTTAAGTTATGGAATGTATAATGGAAGAAAATAAATTCCATTTACTAGCCAGGGGGTGCATATCAAAATATTTAGTACTCAGTTATATAATCCCCTCCCCATTAGACTGATTCTCTGGCTGTAAAACAATTACTGTTCCGATACCGATACCGAACATCAGTTTTGTATATTTTTGTGTATTGACAACCTTCGACACCAAACAGCAGAGAGGGTGGACCCTACAAATTAGTGTTCGAACCAAATATATTAAACATGAAAATCAAACTAAATAAGGCAAAAAATATAGGGTCAATAACGTTAAACCAGAACTTCTAACCGACTTGAGATTCTCTCTACGTGGGTTATTTACGCTGTTACTCGTTCGTGACACTGTGTTTGTAAATGCTACACGTGTTCGTTTATGTGCTCGTGCGCGTAATTTTTCAGTCCACCCTCTCTGCTGCTGTGGATTTAAATAAATTTAGTTTAGGATTTTTTTCTGAATTATCAGATTATCATAAACTACTGTGGATTTAGAATTAATTATTAATAATAATGATAACTACAAGCGATTTATGGACTCTTACTAGCTTCTTTGATTTTATTGACCGTAAAAAAATTACAAAATATGAAAGTATTAATTACTTTCACAACAAAATGATTTTTGATAAACAAGGAAATCAACATTATTTTATTTATCCGAATAAATGTAACGGATTCAGGTGCATCGATAATGAAATTATTCCTGTTATTGGTGCTGAAAATATTTTTAATGCTATTACTGATCTTAACGTCAGATTTATATTCGATGAAGAAATGAAGCAACAAAATTATCTTCTTCGTAAACGTGAAGAATCTATAGAAAAACAACTTTTTGGCAGACAATTATCTGAAAAAGAAAAACTATAAGAAATATTGCAATAGAGGATGATATTCGCAGAGAAAAAGAAACAAGGAAATAATTACGTGTGCTAGCTATAATTAAATTATTAGTTGTACAATAATGATTGGTGAAGCTCACTCAGCTAGACTAGCTCGAGAGCGACTAGAAGCAATCAAGAAATATCTACCTGTCCGTGATTCTGTCAGATAACAATTACAAGCGCGTCAGCAAACACAAGAAGAATTTACAGAAGGTGCAGAACAATTATTTAAGCCAATTACTGAACCAACAAAGAAAATTGCTGCAGCAACTGAGGCAACACAAAAAGCTCTTGAAACATTGCCTGCCGATATTGCTGGGCGTCTTCGAGCAACTCGACCACCACCCAGGGAACTTCCTCAACTACCACCTGAAATTCAACCACAACCTGAACCACCAAACACCAAAACCAAAATAGTAGATAAATTCACACCTGAAGGTATTGCTGCTATCAAAGACCCAAATAAATTAATAAAGATTGCCGCGTATGGATATTATCAAAGAGAAAAATACGTGAAACCCGAATATATTAATACGCTGAAATCTGGCGATTGGGTCAAGGATATATATCGTATAGCTTATGATATTCCACAGATTAGATCTGTGGAAGATGTTAATCGGTTTGATATTTTTAACCAGGTAGTGAAAGAATATATCGAACAAGCAAAAGAAACAAGAAAACAAAAAGAAGAAATGAACCAGCAACTTGAAAAAACAAAAGCAGAAAGGAAATCAAGGAAGAAAAAAGCAGTGGAAACAACAGATGAGAAAGAAGAAGAATTCTATGATGCCCCGGGTGCCACTGGAAGTGGTATTGGTACAGGTACCAGGGGAAGTGGTCTTATTACTCCATGTCCCGATAACGTCCTTGCTGACGTGGACAGATTAGAAATTCTGACTGGTGGAAAACGAGCCGTTAATAATTCTCCAGAAATTATTAATGAAGCAGCTGCTATTTGTCAACGATTATTTACAGGCGGTATCATGGATATTAATGTTTACCGTGAACTTATTAATGAAAACGCCGATGATTATCACAGTGATTAAACAGTTAGATATAATTACTATAATAAGATGATCATACACGCTGCTCAACGTTGACCAACTATGGTCAGGGTGATAAATTCGAGAATACATACATACAAAACATTCTACGAAGATGGACTCGGCGATGTTGTTCAGGGTTTATTTAGAAGGATAGCCCGAAAAGCAATACCGATTGCATAGCAACTAGGAATGGAAGCTATTGACGTTGTTCGTGAAAAAGGTATTGGTACTATTGGTGATGCTGCCAGTAAAGCATTCTCTGCAATCAAGGATAGATTAGCACGATTAGTACGACGAAAACGTCAGCCAGTAAAATTACCAGCACTGGAGTGATGCCTGCAAATATTAGCAAAATAATAAATCAAGCCGCAAATCACAAACTAGCAGAGTTAGCCGATGAAAAGGAAAAAACATAGCAGCAAGTCTGATGGCAAGAAGTGGTCTTCATATTAGACGATGACCAATAACATAAATATGTTCAAACGTGTACCTGATCCCGCATTTGACATGGATGCGCCAGTTCTTAAGGATGAGCCAGTGTTTGATTATCAATATTATTCTTACGACGCACGACAGCCAAATCAGGTTGGACGAATCGAATTACAAGTTCAAGATACAAGTAGGTATTTCTTACCCGCTGAAGCAATCATCGAAGTAGAAGGTGAAATTTTAAAAGCAGATAATACTGACTATGGAACTGATATTAGTGTTAGTTTTGTTAATAATGGCATCATGGCGTTGTTCGACAGCGCCACGTACATGATCGACGGAAGAAATATTGAATCGATTCAAAAAGATGTTGACGTTGCCACGACGATACTTGGCCTTGCAAGATACAGCGACGATTATTCAAGATCAGCTGGTCCATCGATGATGTTTACCAAGGATACTTCTGATCATCCTGAATATAATCAGTATGAAATAGGACGACCAAGGAACTTTGGTAGAAATGCAGACGCGGATGTGCAAAGTATGATTATTAATGTCGATCCAGATTTCAACTTAGGATTTAGATCACGTCGAGCAACGTTGCAGGGTGGAAGCAGAAGATTTTCTTGCGCGATTCCACTATCACATATTTTTGGATTCTGCAGACACGTTAGAAAAGTTATTTTCGGAGCCAAACATACAATTGTACTCGTACGAAAACAACCGACGATGATGCAATATGGCGACCCGCCGATGATACTGGTAAAGTAATACTAACAAAGCTTTCATTATGGATGCCAGTAATGACTCCAGCGGTATCTGAAGAAGATAGGTTACTCACTTTCATGGGCAGCGGCGGTAAGTCGACGCTATCATGGTTAACAACAACCACAGATGCTGTTCAAAGCACAATTAATGGTTTATTTACATGGCAGATAGCATCACAACAGGGTATCTTTGCGCCGCGACATATATTCGTTGCGCTTCAAGATGCTGCACGAGTAAATGATCAAACGTGTAGTACAATGATATTTGACAAACTCGGTGTTTCCGAGGTTTCATTAAGAATAAACGGGCATCAAGAACCATCGGAAGATATTTTGTTGAATTTCGAGCAAAATCATGTGGCGCGTGCATATCATCGACTGATGTCGTTTATGGGGCGTGATCAAAATGTTGATACTGGTTTACAAATATCAGATTTTACAACGCTGTACCCGATTTATTACTTTTCGCTGGAACATTTGGATTTGTTTAGACAGTCCGTCGTTGACATACATTTTCGAACTCGTGTGACGCGAGGAGCTATTGCTAATTACAGAGCAATCGCCGTTATACTCAGCGATAAGACGATGCTACTTGAAGGTGTTGGTGGACGAATGAGAGTTATTGATGTGCCAGTAGAAAACATGGAAGCGTTAATTTAGAAGTCAGAAATATATCATAAATGTCATATCATCATGTTAGTGTCAGTCTGACTCCTGGTCAGATTAAAAAACTGCAGTCGGCATCAGCGAAGCGATGTGGAGTAAAAATATCACTAGCGCGAGAACAAATCGCAGGTGGTCCGAATAAACTATCGCTGACAGAACGCCAGCTCAATCATTTTAATGAAGTCAAACAATCAAAGACCGGTATACGCGTAAATCTTTCTGCGGGTGCCATCAAAAACATTGCTAAGACGGGTGGTATATTTCCACTTCTTGCAGCTATTCCAGGAATAATGGCCGCTGCAGCCCCAGCTGTTGCAAAAGCAGCTGCGTTAGATGCAGTTGGAACAGCTGCTGCAATAGCACTAAAGAAAGCAACAGGGAAAGGATTAAAAAAAAGAAGACGGTCCCGAACAGGTCTAGGTCTGAGACTTCCAGGAACTCGATACGGGAGCGGATTAATAATTCCAGGGACTAGCTGATTTTCCCGTTGTCCAATTTTGATTTACTCGATGCTGCTACGCGATTAAATATAAAAAATTTCAGAGGTGTTTTTATGCATGATCAATTACCACACAAACCAAGCAACGCTGATACCGGAGTAATCAACTTCGATAAAAACTCTAGTCGTGGTACTCATTGGATTGCTTACGCGATTGATCCACGTGGAATTATTTATTTCGATTCGTACGGATTGGCACCACCAAAAGAATTTTTAAAGTATGTCACTGGTGATTCTATCACTGGCAACATTCCAATCTGGTATTCAATGCTACCAACACAAACATTAACGGATCCACCAATATGTGGCCGTGAAGCACTAGCAGTACTTGATGCTGTATGAAGATAAAAAAAAAAAAACCACCTCATAAGGCTGTACACGAATATACGAGTTCTGTTTTAAATAATCGCTAATCATATAATGGTAGATATTTACGGAAGATCAGCTAAAACTAAAACCCAACAAGCACCAGGTGAAAATTTACTCAAGCGAGTAACAAGGCAGATCAGTGATGAATTATCTGATCTGCTCAATCTTGCCAACATTGATCCTAACGAACTTGTGTTTCAAAACCGTGAAGGTAAATTGAAGACGAGTAATATTTCAATCAACGATATTATTATTCGTAATCGATTATGGCGAGAAGGTCTTATTGCTGTATACGACAAAGAGGGCAAACTTGTTCCTAGTGTTGTTACTCCGTCGTCAATCCGAGATAGCATAAGTGAACGAGTGTTAAAAACCGGTGATGTAATGAACGGCGTCATTAACATGAATAACAATAAAATTATTAATGTAGGAGAACCAACAGATAATTTCGACGCTGCAACAAAAAAATATGTAGACGATAACAATATTCCGATGACAACTTCGTTGTCGACGATCAATGATGGAATGACCGCATTTAGAACTGAATTTTAATCATGTACAACTGTTTATGAATTTTCGAAGAAACGTAAACAGAACCACTAATGAATTTTTTGGAAGTTCACCAACCTTTGATATTAAACTCGCAGACGTTAACATGAAACTCAACGATATTGTCAGTAGAATTCCTAATATCGTTCAAAAAACTAATCTGATTAAAATTACTCACGCGCAGATTAACAGTATAGTATACACAGTATCATCAGGATCATCAACGTGGACACCAAGCGATAACACTATCAAATATACCGCAGAAGTAACTGGCGTGTACAGGCTGTCCGTATTTAGTTCTGCAAAATTTAGGATATTTACTACATTCAACCGATAATTTTTCTGGAATTGTTTCTATTATATTAAATAAAGATAACGAAGAAATATTTATGCTGGAACCATCCGACAAAACATAACCACAGCGTTTTACTGGTGGTGTCTGGAATTTGTCGCTGAAACACCTCAATTAATTACTTAATACAGTATAATGATAGACGTTCAGCGATACAGATACAATCAAGTATCTGCGTAGCAAACTAAACTAAAAAATATTATTTACGATTATACAATAAAAGTGAAAAATTATCGAAGACGCGTGGTTGTCGTTGACATAGTTGTCTATTCAGTTTCTGCGCTCATTGCTGGAACCGGTGTAATATTGTCAACGTTGACAGCGTCAGTGCCAATCGTTGTAACGATTATCGTTTCATCCGCAACAACTATTGCGGGTAGTTTTAATATTATTGCAAAGAAGATAGATACATGCACGAACACAAAATTACACGAGTATGTGGTAAAATTACACATAGCAACAACAGCATATTCCAAATTATCATCACTGATCTCTTCGTCGTTCAACGATGGTAGAATATCCGATGAAGAATTCAGCGCAATGGTAAAAATATACAACGAAGTATTTGACGACCGTGATTTAATCACGGACAAAGTCACTGTTGATGTAATCAGGGATTTAGAATAATAATAGTATAATAATGACAACGTTCGATCAGCGATCGCAGGAATTACTACAACAGATTGTCACTAATACTGCTCCGGTAAGAACTACAATGATATCAGCGAGTTCAACTAATCCTGAATTCAGTATTAATTTTCCGACCGCAATTCCGGCTAAAGATATCGCATTAGCGCAATTACGAGTTTATCACAGTTGGCCAAATACCAGGTCGAAATCGTTTGGTGGTCTTCCGCCGAATAATTCATTAGTATTTGCAAATAAAAATAAACCCGATGGAACTCCAGATTGGCATGTAGTCAGTATACCCACGGGCAGTAATCAAATAGAGCAAATCAATGAAGAATTCCAGGGCAGGATTAAATCTATCACAGGAAAAGAATCAAAGATTGCCATTACTGTTCACGAGCCAACGTTATCATCTGCCATTGAAATATTATCGCCGAATTACGCTGTTGGCATTCATCAGTCTTCGATAATGTCAGTGCTAGGATGGCCTGAAGCCGCGCCGGTTTACTCTGGCCCTGTTGAACCGACCAAGAATGAATTTCTTACATCAGAAAAAAAATTTATAAAAATGCCGGATTATTATCATGGCAGACTTCGTTGGTTAAAACTCGAAACAAATATTATTGTTGATTTTGATGGAACAAAAATTCCTAGATATCCTGATTCGATAACTGATGCTGAATGTGATCCAGCAACAGGAGCAATCATACAAAAAGAGACTGTTTATAAAGAACCGATTTACGCATATGTTGCTCTGATTGATCCTGAATACAACAATAAAATTAGTGATGTAAAGAATCTCTTTTTGTCATTGTCACAAATCTACAGCGAAGATACAAAACAACATATCAGTGAAACAATACAACATTTAAATAAAGTTAGATCAGATATGCATATTATTAATCGATGCTTTGTCTTGAAAGTAATTGAAGATGGAGAGTTTTTCAAGAATATATTAATCTCTTTTCTCAATCATTGCAAAATAACCAGAGAAAAATTGCCAACATTTGTGATACCAGAATTTGACACAGACGGGCTAGAAAAGGAACTCTACGATGTTGTCGACGATTACTTTCCCAGAGTTCTAGAATCATGGAAAAAAATTGCACCACCGCCAAATATTCTCCAATATAACAAATGATCCATACGGTGGTGGCAGCCATGTTTCCCCGGTCATCGTCAATATCACATCAACGATCGCTGTCAATCTAGTATGTGATGTCATTGATGGTAGTTATCAAGTTGACGCTGAAAAATCCAATCAAGCCCAACAAAGATACATTCTGTATTCATTTACACCTCAACTACCCCCATGCTACTTGATTGTATCAGAACCAATCGACGTTGTTTATCTAAAATGTCATAATCTACTCTTATCGCGGATACATTTCAAACTTACTGACCAGACTGGCCACTTGCTCGATCTTAGGTCAGAGACACTAAATATAAACCTGTATGTGCGTTCGTAGAAAACTCTAAGCAAAAAAAAAAGAAATGTCCCCCTTGACGTTGTCAAGGACTAAGTCAAGGATAAAATATTTTTTTTGTTACCCCGTGATTATTATCCTTGACGTGGATCAGAAATGAATTATCCTTCTTGTTTAGCTGGCACAACGTTACAGGTGACACTATTGGTTTCGTTGTCAACGTCACTACAGTCACTTTCACTATGATTAGAGTCACACTCGTCGTTATCTTTCGCCAGTAACTCTTCCGCAACTTCATTCAATGATTCCGTCATCGACATAATATCTCTCAACTGTTTTATACGAGCGTGTACAATTCTTTTCGTTTCGTATTCGTGAGATAATTCTGACCTAATCTTTTCGATTGAACGTGAAAGGGGAACAAATAATTTCACTTGCGTATCTGTGATTGCTGCCAGCGATTGTAACATCGCCTGCTGGATCAACTTTATGACTCTATAATCGGAGGGCAGCGTATACCTGTTTTCGGACTTTCGAAATTGTAATGATTCAAAATCACTCATAATTTTTTCAGGATCAAGCTCATCAGATATTTTTATACCGCTGTGCTGTAATTGCTTAATAGCAGCAATAATAGCATTAACGTATTCATGATTCATTATATAATAAATATTTGTTAAAATATAAATATATTTCTTAATAAAAATAAAAATATATTTCTTAATAAAAATAAAAATATTTTAGAAAATCTGACTGAATTCGCAATTTTGATGGATATATTACCCGGCAAATTTAGAAAATCTGATCAAAGTCACAATTTTGTTAGGTAACTTACCCATCAAATTTAGAAAATCTGACTGAATTTCATAAAAAAATAAAATTTTATTATAACAAAAATATTTCTGAATCAGAATTAATATAATAATAAAAGTAAAAAATTTTCTGAATCAGAAAATATAAAAATATATTTCTGAATCAGACAAATATAAAAATATATTTCTGAATCAGATAAATATAAAAATATATTTTTTGAATCAGATAAATATAAAAATATATTTCTGAATTAATAAAGATATATTTCTGAATAAATTCAAAAATAAACAACAGCTATGACGATCAGTCTACCATTCCACGGGTCCCTTCATTGACCAGTAAAGCCTTTACCATAAGGTCCTACGAGTCCTTGTTAAGGCCTTTTCTTATGGGCCACAGGCACTCTTCATGGTCAAGGTCTTTCTTGTGACCTACACGCACCTTGCGAGGCTGCTTTGTCTGGTGACATTCTTTCTGAATGTCCTTGTTTGGGGTACCCTTCAGTGAGGTCACAAGGTCAGGAGTTCACATCATCCTGCTGTTTATTTTAGGGAGTTCCAATTTTTCATGTACACCTCCCCAAATCAAACCCCGGGCGAGTGCAAAACATACTCGCCACGTCGAACAACGTGGCGAGAGGAGGTGTACACTGGGGAACTTCCCCAATTATATTAGAAAAATTGGCATCGGATCGCCACCTCCGACAATATGTCCGTTACTAGGAATCTAACCCTAGACCTCGAGTACGAGAGTCAGAAGCGTTACCACTAGACCATGAGGTCCAGTTACAAATATACGTTTAAAAAATAATCATATAGTTACCTAGCAGGAAATTCCTATGCGTGATTAGTATATAGTCAACGGATTCTGAATAAAATATAGAATAAATCGCGAAATCTACAATCTTACACATTTCTGAATTTGGTTAAAATACTATATTATCAACCCTTGATTTCATCAAGACAGAACTATCTAGCAATGATGCATGGATCGATATTATTCCAGTTCTATCCGCATGCTACAGTCTAAGCAAAAAAAAAAAAAAAAAAAAAAAAAAAAAAAAAAAAAAAAAAAAAAAAAAAAAAAAAAAAAAATCGATAATGACTATATCACACACACGGCTTATGTAAAATCTACTGTAGCGCGGTTCGTTGTGATTTTATCACGGAATTCAATATGATCTTGACAACGTCAAAGAATAAAATCACGGAATTGAGATTTTTGTGCTTGATCATATGAAATATGGAGATATCTCAGACTTCAATGTTTGATGGATTGGACGTATATGCTACTGAATATAAATGTATAGTCATGTATACTCAATAACAAAAGGGAGACAACTGCGCACTTATTCTATCAGCGATGACACATTTATCTCCCTTCATTGTATACACCGAAATTTGATCTTCTGCTTGAATTTTTTCGAAAATGCTGATTTAGTTATAGTATTTGCAACAAAACGTACTGAAGGTATGCAAATACCAAAATATTTACCAGATGCGTTTATAGAATTAAAAATTCTCTCTTCATCAGTCTCTGTATTTGTGGATATAACTGACCTCTTTCCAAACATTTTACATCTCCCAGTATTTCCTAATCTGCAATTCTGACTTTTTGTAACAGCCCGCAAGTTAGATAAATTATTATCTTTCGGGTTTGAATTAATGTGATCGGTCACAAGTCAGTCTTCTATGACCCCATGAAAACACTCGAACACGAACCTATGGGAGTAATATATTTCTTTTCCAGCACGAAAAATGAGATAACCAATACCGTTGTCAGAGCCAAGTGATTTTTTTAATCTGCAGTTTCTGATGACACCGTCTTGAGACGCTTCATAATTTTTAATGATGGGATGTTTCACAAATTCATTTTGCTCCATTTTATATAGTAATATTATTTGTCTAAATGATTATTTTGAAAATCTGGCCAGATAGTCTTCGGCGGTTTTATGGGAGATTCACCTGACGATTTCTTATCATAATATCGTTTCAACTCTCTGTATCTTTTACCACCTCACTGTAGGCACAACTGAGTTTTTCCTCGTACACCAACACCGCATCGTAAACACGGTTTCGGTCCTAGACTCCCTCTGTGAAAGTTTTGCATGTGAACACCACATTTACACATGATTTATTACAAGGAAGAGAAAATCCTATCATTAACCACTTGCATTTGTTATTTGCT
>JAECUM010011575.1:0-24822 GCA_016617855.1 Megalonaias nervosa | reverse complement strand
TTTTTTTTTTGCTGTTTTCATGATTACTTGTCATTGAGAACATTACCTAGAATATACGTAGAATAATTCAGTGTCATATCAGTAAATAATTGCTCACAAATTTGTTGTTGACTGGATACATAAAGTGTTCTACAAATTGTAGTTATTTTGAAGCAATTAATCGGATGAAATATGTTGTTAGTGGAAAGAGTTGTTTCAGATTTAAAAAGTGGTGAAAGTAAGCTATGACACTTGTTTCTTTATTTTTCGTCTCAGCTAATTTACGAACTGATATCATTTGAAGAAGGAATATTCCATCTGATCATTCATGATAGTTGCACAAAGAACATTGTTTTCTTCGCGATGTTTAGGAAATTAATATCCATAAGTGACTGCATATCTTTCATGGCTAAGTAAACATAAAAGCCGTGAAAGTACCACCGTACATACCTCAGTACGAATGTACGTACGTGATTCAATAATTCATCGAACTCTTTCATCACCGTGCAAGATATAATTTTCAAGTTTGTGTATGCTGTTTACTCTTTATCCGTGAATGTACATAATGGTTTTAAAATTTGTATTCGAACTTTGGGGCTGTAGGTACAGGGTGCTTTAAATTAAAAAAAAAGACGAAAGCCACACATAAAATACACTACTGGTCTTAGGATCACATGCCTAGGTCACGCTCTGCGGGTGGGTCCTGGGAGCTATTGAAATCCCCACCCTATACTCACATATACACTAAAAGACTAGAATGCTCATTCATTCCAAATCACCCCCATTGACATGGCTTAGTGTTTCTGGAGTGAGGTAAGTTGCATCTTGGTCTAAACTATTGAAATCTTTGCGCTATAACCGTGCGTACTTACTGATCACGATGAGTAATGTTCAGGAACATCATCATTTAAGTCTTCGTCTTTTGAGCAACACCCAGCTCGGGATATACGGTAGCGGGACATCGATTTTTTTTTTATTTATTTTTTTTTTTTTTATATTTTAATTTCCGTCAATTATCAATTACCGTCATTGGTTCTAAACCCGTAAGACAGCTCAAAGGATATTAAAGTTTAGTTGAATCTCATTTTATCACTTTTGTCCAGAAAGATCAATTTAGTCGACTGTAGTTGTCATAACCTCATTATGTCTTTCTGAATGAGAAGTGAAACGAACAGAACTTTGCCGCTATTGCAACTGGGGTGCACGGTTCTTTGTAATTGGTAATCAGATGATCTTTTCAGTGCCGATAAAGTACATAACCATAGACGGAATTGCATTTACATAATAATAAACATTAGCTCGCTGGAGTTATTTCACCGACTCAAAGCAATAATTTAACAATTCACTTAAACATTTGGACGTTCATACAAAAAGACATTTTTAAACATATGTATCTATTTATAAACAAATAATATTTCTATGCTAATTATACATGTCCACCAACCCCCAATTTATAATTTCTGTTTTTGAAACTACAATGCAGAGAAATCAGTTTCAACGAATAGATTCCACTCTACCATTACGTGCAGTGCTAAAGTATCCATGCGTAATGACCTGCCAATACCATCAAAATAACCCACCCTCCCCCATTTATAATTTCCATTTCAAACTTCAGTGCACAGAAATAAGTCTTCATGAATACTATCCTACTCTACAATTACATGCAGTATTAAAATAAAAATGAAGATACCATTTGACATGCATACAGATTTTAAATATATAAGGGCATGGTGCTGGACAATAATATTGTATTGTATCGCATGCACACATACACAATAAGTGCTAATGCACCAGAAGAGTTTGATCAGTTATGATGAGGTAATATCATGGAGTCTGTATCGACAATAGTCTTGTCAGCAAATCAAAGGCCGGTGAACAGAAGACCATCTTGTATGAATCTTCTTGTCAAGAAAACGTGAACGCTTCTGTGCAGATCTGTATTTTTTAGATGAATGCAAAAAACTTCATATTATCCATTGGCGTTATTAATTCATGGGTATATAAATGAAACATATATTACAGAATATAAAGGCTCGGAATTTAGTGTATGCCACATTTTGAGATTCCCAACCTATAATTATAGAGACAATTACTGGTCATGAAGAAACGATTACATTTACATAGGCATCTTTGATTCTGAAAATAATTTGTCTCTGGGTTTTACCTAATTCTCTCCCCCCCCCCCTTCCCGTTCATCTGCGTGTGGCCCATGTGTCACCCGGTGTGTCTTGTGGAGACGAATTCAGACATGCATTCAGCTTCGTGCTGGGTCTTTTAAAAAGCAAACATCTCGCGTAGGGACATGCTATGGTGGGCAAATGATTTTTTTCCAATTCAAATTATTGACAATCTAACGCACATATTTGCTTTTATTTTTAGCAAATTAACTTAACAATCTAATATTTATTGGGAGAAGGGGTAAATGTCAAAATCAATTTTGAATGTGTTGGCTTATTTTCTTCCCAATCACCCCCCCCCCATATTTCAGTTTTGCGGATCTAAATAAACGCTATGACAAAACAACCGAATATTGATTAAGAAAAACTGGCCAATTGCCTATTTAATTTTTTTAAATATAATTACCGTTTAACCAAAAGATAGATCACTTCTTGATAGTGACCACATGTTTAAAGAGACCAAAATTCTATTTAAAACAGCAGATCTTTGCCTTTATTATATATTTAATAAGGAGATATTGAAATGTATCAAAAAGAGAAAATTGATATCGCCACAGTAGTGATACCACTTTTATCGCCACAGTGGTGATATAGCTTTGGGAACTATTTTTTTCCTCGTGCTAGGGAACAATTTTTTGTTAATTATCTCCCATTATTAAAAGTTGTGTTTTTTTAAAATAAGAAAACATATTTAGAAATTTGAAATAAAATGACTGGTGTTCCTCTTTTATTTCATAAAATAAAATATAAATAGATAATAATTTTTCATAAACGCATCTGCCATTTGTTAGTCTGCTACAAAACTATGGATGGTATTGATTATGTAGGAGTTTGTGACGAGTATGTGCTGAGTCTCTGATGGTGATTTATTAGAAGATGGCAATACTACAAGTAACGAGTTTGAAAAGATGACTCAAGAGCAGACTGAACAGTGAAAAAACCAGCAATAAAAACAATTATAAAAAATAACAGTAATGAGAAGAAAGCTAAAGGTGGTGTTACTTTTTTTAAAACTACACGGAATCCGAAGGTGACTTTAGACTGCCACATTGCAAACCAACAGGCGAACAAGGCAGTCTTATCTCTTTTTCTTTTTGAGTGTGATGGGGAAATGGTTCAGAATACAAACACTGCATTCATTTTGTTTTCATCCCTTGAGAGTAATTTGAGAAAGAATAATTTTCAAGTTTTAATAATAAAAGATTAACAATGCCAGAGAAATCTTAAAATGTAAGCTTCAGCAGCTGAAATCCACACGGAAAGGCAACAAGCATAAGGCCGCAGATTCCATGTCAGCAGAAGAAATTGGATTTCATGTACAATACCGGAGTTCTGGGTCCTCACACCTCCTCTTCTTTGTAGAGAACACTGTAGATTGCGTGTGTGCACTCTTCACTTTGGAATTATGACTGGCAGAGAAATGTATGAAATGTACTGGGGTAACATCTTCCTGGAGCAAGATGAAATGGTGATGAATACATAATTGATTCATAAGAGAGGCAAACAAAATCAAGGTCTGGTTTAAATGCGTATAATCCCTTTTAGGCGAAAAGGCTAGCAGAAATGTAAGTCCCTACAGGCCGTTCTTTCTAACAAATTATTAATGTTAGTCCCACCTGTAGAAAACAATGGTGTAAAAGAAATGCTCTTGGAATTCATAAACTGTATGTTTTTATCACCGCAATGAAGGAGGAACTGGACTGACTGCTGACAAGTGATTTTCACATTACAGGTATGTATTTCTATGACACAATAACAGTTTTCTTTCTATGGGGAAAGAGATTTCACATGAAATTAAGCCGAACATTGAAAACTTTCTGGCATATTGGAGTTGGCAAGGTTTTCGTTAGAAAGTAAAACTTCTAATAGTTTAGAAATGTATTTTAAAAAATAAGAATTCTTGTAATAGCCTCAGTAGATATCAGGTCATATACCAACCAAATTTCCATGTATTTGTCTACATCAAATGCTTTTTGCTTAATTGTGCTAACAATATTTATATCCATAAAGTTTTAAAAAAATATATAAAGATAATATATTAATAATATGCCTCCTTCTGTTATCGAAGTTTGATTTTCAGATGCCACGATTATATATTCTCCCATTACTTTAGTTCTTTAAAGTATTTTTCCAGCAGAAAATCCAATTTACCAATGTAATAAATTTGGTCTAATTTTGTAATCCATTTTTGCCGGGTTAATCTTGCAGTGCAAGATTTCATTTTCTTTGAAAGCTTCCCGATGAGGATTTGCCCCCAAACCAGAAAGGACAAATTTCTGGACACAAGAATAAATAGCCGGAACAAACATATGGTATGGTCAATGCCCTGCAAAGCAGAAACATTTCACACATCCTATCCAATGAACAAAAGACTGCATCTGTTGCCAATCTACCGAAATGCACGGCTACTGAGATTCAGGCCTCCCCCATTTTAATCCTCCACCCACATCTGGCTGAAATATCCCTTTGGCCAAGTCACATACTCAGCAATATAAAATAAAAAAGGACAAGAACAAATGTAAAGTCCACGTTCGTTTCCATATTCAATAAAACAGCCTACAGTGTAATATCTTTGTACAACTGTCCCAGTAGAAGTAAATTCATTCCCCACGAGACTGGTTGTCAGCTAAGCAGCGTCGATACCACTTAGCTACGTGTATGCTCATTACTCCAACGGCATATAGCCCTCCCCCCCCCCCCACTGGATCACGCCGGTTCAAACGAAGCAGAGCTATCTATTATAGTAGTGATAGTGAATGGAAGGTAATATCTACCATTAATCGATACAGTAGAGACAAAGTGTCGACATTGTAGCTGAACTTACTATTAACTCCAATTTTTACTGTCGAGTTTCTTCTTCGGGTCTTCAGAACGTTTACTTAACAATTCGCGAGTTATATTCATACGCGGGTTTTGATGTCATGTATATTCGTTTATACGTTTATAATATTTACTGGATTAACCTTGTGGAAGTTAGAAACATAAATTTTATCTTTTATTCATACATATGTTCAATTAAGCTTTAAATAACATGTTCTACATTAAACTACTTTTATGTAAAGTTTTATTTTAAGTTAGTCAATTGGCTGATCAATTAATGCGCTATAGACGCTTGCTATTTTTGCATTTCTTCTTTTATCCTATTCCTCACCAAATATAATAAAAAGTAAAACTTCTTTTTTGTTGACATAAGAAAATATCACACAAGTAAAGTGGAAACATTTGGTGTTTTTACTAGTGGTTAACATTCAATGTTTCCAAGCCAAATAACAAAAAAGATATCCTCTGTATATGAGGAGATACCTGTCTTTAAATATCACATTTATTGGATGCCTTGGGTGGTCTGGTAAGACATGTTATGTATGTATGTATGTATGTATGTATGTATGTATGTATGTATGTATGTATGTATGTACGTACGTACGTACGTACGTACGTATGTATGTATGTATGTATGTATGTACATACGTATGTATGTATGTATGTATGTATGTATGTATGTATGTATGTATGTATGTATAATTAAAATATACCATTAGTGTTATTTTTGTGAATATTTATAAGTGACTTTTTTAGGCTCAAAGATTTACGCTTAGATATATTAATATTCACATATAAGAGCTATATGCATTATTCGCTGATAATTATGGACATATGACGTAGATTGTCTTGAGATCTTGCTGGAAATTTTGAAACCATAAAGTTTTCTACCTTCTGTAACTTCTACAGATGTATATTATAGGATAATAACTTTTTTTAAGAGACATAGTAGTAAAGATATATGATGATCCTAATCCAAAATGGGATTCTAGACCAGAAACCCCCACCCCCTACCAAAAATTGGAAAGATGATCCCAGACCAATAGATTTTTTTCATATTAAACAAATGAAATATTATATATAATGTCCTTCTGTCATTCAATCCGACATGTTGGATTTGATCTGACAAACAAATTTTGTAAGAGATTTAATTCGATTAGAGCAGCCTCAAGCTATACTGGTATAAAACCTAAAATAATAAGCGATTGTATTAAAAACGTTGGTTACCATATCTCGCCAAAATATGGATCAATATGGTTATTCGCAAATGAAAACGATGAGCGAATAGCGGGTTGGGCAGATGATGTGATGACATTTATTGACAATATGGTTGATATTTTATTTGATAATGATATTTCTAAACATCTACGGTGTACGTAAGCAAGGTTCCTATCTCCGAGACCCCTCCAAAACTTTCTATGTTTTATTAAAAATATGTTAGAAAAATATTTTTACTTACCTTGTTTATAAAATCCTATAACAGAATGGCTGTGAAGAAAATTCTAACTGCTTTTTATATTATTATTCTGGAAAAATATATCGCAAATGACCTTGATTCCAGTAGGCGTTTAGGAAAATCCATTACAAATTACCTATTTTTAACCTTGATTCGTGTAGGCGTTTAGGAAAATCCATTACAAATATCTTTAACCTTGATTCCAGTAGGCGTTTAGGAAAATCCATTACAAATGACCTGATTTTGGCGTTATATTTTAGGAAAATCCATTAAAAATTCCCTATTTTTCAAAATGATTACATAATCTAGTTATTATAGAAATTCCGTGTGGTCATACAATATATTATGACGCTCTGATTGATTTTTATTCACAGCAATGGCAAATGTTCATTCTTAGTGGGTTAACAAAGGAAACAGTGTTCAGATATAGACTGCAATTTATTTTTCATCAACCAAAGTATTTTATCATTTACTCGTACATGAAAACATTGTTTTAATATATTTTCACAGAATATTAAGTAGTATGTGAATGAGGATGAGACACTTTTATCTGTTTCTATGGATCAAACATTTTATTGTGAAAAAATGATGAAGGTAAGTGAAAACATTATTTATTTTATATCCTACCATTGCTATACTTTTTTTGATAATCTTTTTCATATCTGCTAACTCTCATTGGTAAAATATTTGTTAACATACTGTCAATAATACGAAATTCTCGTATTAAATCGTCCATATCATATTTTATACCACGCAAATAAGATCGTATTTGATCAAGTAATTTTTTATATGTGATACTTGCTGTTTTACAAGCGTTTTTTTTTAGTTGCAAGACGAGGCTCAATTTTTTTACACGCTGTTCCAAGAGAAACACCAACGCCGGATATTATTAACAAAAACGAATTTAATGATGCTCCACTTGAAATTATACCAGAGCTAGTCATTAGCAGTGGTAAATATGATATCACTCGAAGTATTCTGTTATAGTATTTGTAACATTTTTTCACGCACCAAAGTTTTTTTATCATAATATCTGTAATATTGTATTAGAGCGTCCACATCTTGTTTTGGAATTTTATCTGAAATGTGATTGAAATCGATGACATGTTTTTTCATTATACAATTTTTTTACACAAAAACAAAAGTTCTAGCACCAACAATTGAATCAAGAAACTCGCGGAATTTATTATTTTTAGGATCAGCTATAAACTCTCTGTATTTGTCATAAACATCTGACGAAGTATTTTTATATCGTTCATCTGTTAGTACATATTGTTTCCTTAACCAAGCATACGAATCAAAACTACTTCCTACTTCACTCTAATACAAATCTGTTTTATTCACAAAATTACTGTAATCGATTTCTGTTTCATCAATATACCCTAAAACTAAGCTCAACTGATCTAACGTGAAATTTTTGAGAACAAGATGTTGTCTGATAATTACATATGCGACTACGAAATCTGCTAGCATTAATTTCTTAAGCTTATCTAGGTCAATTGTAAGAAGACCAACAGCAGAAGCTACTTTTAACATTAATTTTTCATATGGTTTTGTGAGTATGGTTTTAACTTCGTTGTAATAATTCCGTAATGACAATTGTCTCGAGTATTGTAATGATGGGAATGGAACATCGTCTTCTTCACTTATGTCGTAATAAGAATCAGACTTTACTTCCAACTTTGCTTGATCGGCTAATTCAAAAAACTTTTCTCGCTCATCATCATTAAAATTACTAATTTCATCGTCTAAAGTTTTGATTATCTTTAGAGACTTGTTAACAATAATCGGATCAAATTCTGGGTCTTTTTTACACATCATTGGCAAAATTTCGTTTGCGTACACTTCAATAATTAACTCTGCGTCTGACGTCATAGTAACGATTTTGACCAAAGTTTCTTTGTCATTGTAGTACATACCGAGATGTTTAAAAATATATCGTTTTGAAAAACTATCATATACATTTTTATTTCTTTTTATTTTTATTTTCTTAGTTTCCGCTAGTTTGTCAAGACGAGTATGATTTTCGTTTATTCGTCTTTCTTCCAATGTTCTTCCACTATAAACTCGTGCTTTTATTAAATCTGATTTTATTATCAGATCTATGTTATACCAATCAAGCTCGAGTAATATTTTTTTAAGTATAATTTCAACTTGTTTTTGTTCTTCTAGACAATCATCGGGATGACAATATCTGCTTATAATGTCAAAGTTTTCTATTGCTTTTCTCAGTTGTGGTCCTCGCATATACATAACGCGAATAAAATTAGCAGAATTTTCTGGCAATGTTGAATTGTCTAATGATTCGATGCCAAGTTTTTTCAAACTTTGTAACATTTTTGTTATGTCATTAACAGCTCCAACATCTATTTTAGGGTTAAGAATAATATCATAAAATTCTTTCGCAATAGTTATAATTGGTGGTTCTGACATTATTTTATAGCATTAGATTAAATTTGATCATCGAGTGTATATATTTGAAATGCTGTCAGTCCTGGAAACGGACGTTCAGCAGTAAAAACATAACTCGAAAATACAAGTACTTGTTAACAGTGTTTTCAGTCGGAATCGTAAAATATTGTGTTGTCGTAATATACGTGTCTGTTGTGCTGTACAATGTTGTCCAATTAATATCATCATTTGATCCTTCTAATTTCCAATCATAAATTCGACCAACGCTAGGATTTAATCGGCCTCGCAAATGAAATTGCCAAATAGCAACTGCAGTGGGACATTTAATTTTGATCCAAAAATTTTCAATTTCTCCTTTAGTCGTCCAGTCTTGTCTATCAGAGAAAGCGTAATGAGGATAATTTTCAGGATAATATGCTGATGCGTTTACTTCAAACCCAACTCGATTGTCAGTTGCCTTAAACAATATTGGAATATACTCAACATTATTTTTGGTTCGTTTTACAATACTAAACAGACTGTCAACATACGCTTTATTTGTCAGATCGTTAGGGTTAACTGGAACGTAAGTCGTCATCATCTTGTTTGCTTTCATATTTATGTTACCTGACATTGGTCCACCGGATTTCTTAAAATATGGGGTAAGTTCATCTTTTAACTGAGCATAACTAATAGCATCAGTGTTATCAGATGGTGGGGTTATTGGTAATCCAGTTATTTTTGAATTTAACATGGACTGGTTACCTGTCATTGTATCGCCGGCTTTGTTAAGCTTATTATCGTCAACAGATTTTAGTTGTGCATAACTTACAGCTTGTGTTTGATTTAAGTTTTCTGGCGGATACGTAGTCTCCAAATTTATAAAAAAATTTTCCTGACATGTTGATATTACCTGTAACTGTCCCACCTATTTTATCAAGTTTATTATCATCAACAGATTTTAGTTGTGCATAACTTACAGCTTGTGTTTGATTTAAGTTTTATGGCGGATATACAATCTCCAAATTTATAAATTTTTTTCCTGACATATTGATGTTACCTGTAACTGTCCCACCTATTTTATTAAGTTTATTATCATCAACATACTTTAACTGCAAATAACTTACCGCTTGAGTTTGATTTAAGTTTGCTGGTGGATACCTGGTCTCCAAATTTATAATTTTTTCCCCTGGCATATCTAAGTTACCGCTTAAAGTTCCTCCTGTCAATGATAGTTTATTATTGTCGACTAATTTAAGTTGTGCATAACTAACAGCTTGTGTATTAACGACATTTATTGGCGGATAATCTGTTTCTAAATCTAGTACTCGTTGATTTGACATAAACAGGTTTCCCGTCATTGTGTGGCCGGATTTTTTTAGATAGCCTGATAAATCAACCTTACCGTCTGTTATTGTTGTACTTTCAGCCGATGAATCTCTTACTAATGTTCCAAATTTTGTATAATAGCTCATTATTTATTTATCGTCTGACAATTTTTTTATATAGCATAAAAGTATATAACAATAATGACAAAATCATCGATATTAAATTTTGATACAGAGCGGTTGGTAAAACATAAACATAACAATGAACTTCCAGATTGTCATTATCTTACTGTTGGAAGAACTGGATCGGGGAAAACAAACTTACTTGTGAATTTACTTCTAGGAGATAATTTTAACTACGATCGCGTTTATATTTACACGATTAACCCACAGCAAGATAAGTACGAGCTACTTAAAAATTATAATAACAAACTTCGTGATGATCTTGAGGCTGGCGAAGATTTTTTTTATTATCAAACAACCAGAAGAACTTGTTCCAGTTAATCAACTTGATTCGTCCGAACACAAGATAGTTGTTTTTGATGATATTCCGCTAAACAACGAGGAAATGAATAAAATAAGATCATATTTTTCACTGTCGCGAAATAGAAAATGTAGTTCTATTTATCTCGCCCAAGGTTTTTATAATGTTGACAGATTTATTAGGCGAAATACTGGTTGTTTTATATTATTTCCAGGACTTGACAATGTAGACGTTAGAAATATCGCGAACGAGCAATGTGGCCATGTAAGAAAAGATAAATTTATTGAATTATATCATAAAGCAACGGCAAAGAAATATGACTTTTTTTTGTTTGATAAATTAACAAATGATACGAGTAAAATGTTTCGCTGTTGTATTGAAAAATATCTGCAATAATTTTTATAGAAAATAGTATATAATTAATGGAAAGACAAGCAAAGTACAGAAAACATATAGAAAATCTAAAAAAAACTTGCACAATCTCAGGCAAAATTTAAGCAGCAAGTACAGCAAGCACGACGTGGCCAAGTGGTTGCAGCAGAAACAACAGCAGCCGCTCTTAAACCAATTACTGAAGCTTTACTTGGAAAACAACCTGAAACTAAACCATTATCAGAAGAAGAACTTAAAAAATTACAAGAAAAAGGTTTACTCGGACTAGTTAAAGAAGAACAAGAAGCAGCTGCTAGAAGAATTATTGAGAGATCTGAAGAAGAAAAAAGAAGATTAGCTGAGGCACTTGAAGCAAATATCGCTGGTCCGTTTGCAAGACAAGCTACACTAGATCGGCTAATTAATAATCCACTAGAATCTGAACAAAAACTAGCAGGTTTAACTACAATAGAGATTAAAAATATTCTAAAAAATTTATCAGAAAAATTAAAAGATATTGAAAAGGAGCAAGAAAGAATAGGAGAGTTGACGGTAAAGTTTATGGAAGTTGGAGATCAAAGACGATGGTATATAAAACAAGCAAATAATGAGATAACAGAGAATGATTATGATAAATTTTTAGAAGAAAATAATATAAAAGATCTTGATAATATAGATAAATGGAGTAATGAAGTAAAGTTTATGGAAGTTGGAGAGCAAAGACAATTTTTTAGAAAAAAAGCAAATGATAAAATAACAGATGATGAATATCATGATTTTTTAAGAGAAAATGATATGAATGATATTGATAATATAAAAACCTGGGCACAAGATAGATACGACATACTTATTGTTATATTAAATAAAATAATAACAGACAGTAATAATGCTAACGATGAATTAGATACAGCCACAAAAAAAAAAAAAAGAAAAAACGATATGCTTCCACTCGTTGATAGAATTAGGAAGGGTGTTATAGCTTATACCTTTCACGAAACAGCGATTGATGGTAGAGAAAAAGGTTACGGTAGGGGGTGGAATTTTAGAAGAAAAATTGAATTATTCAATAAAAATCGCGTAAAACAATATAAAGAAAAAACTGGAGAAGGAGTTAGAATATTTTCATCAATTACTAAATGATTGGCAGATTAATGTTATTGATATCATCAAAAGAAGCTGGAAATGTTGGTGCTGAAATCGACAATGAAATTATTGACATACTTGATAATTTGAGATCGGAATTTTAAAAACTTATTGATAATTTAACTGTAATAATGAACGACGGTGTTGTTGCTAAAAATGAGTTAAACACGGCCATAGAAGATAAAAATATGCTTCCACTTTATGATAAAATGAGATATGGTGTTATTGCTGCAGTAGTTGGAAAAACAGCAAAAACCAATAGAGACAAACCTTCTGGTGGGGGGGGGGGATTTTAAAAGGAAATTTTTTTCTACTTGCTAAAAGTCGAGTAAAAGAATATAGAGAAAAAAAAGCAGGAACTGGAGTTAGAATATTTTCATCAGTTACTGAAATGATTGGCAGATTAATGTTATTGATATCATCAAAAGAAGCTGGAAATGTTGGTGCTGAAATTGACAATGAAATTATTGACATACTTGATAATTTGAGATCAGAAAATTTATTAACATCTGACGAATACAAAACTTTACACCTTGATTTGATATAAATCAAGGCGATTTAATCGCATCGATTTAATTTTATAAAAATATATTAATAAATGTCAGCAACATTTTTACTAGACTCTAGCCAATCTGATAAAGATAGCGCAAATTTTTCAGTAAAATATATTCCGCCAATAGAACTAGATCGTGAAAAATAATATGAAATTGGACTAATTTCCTGTCCGTGTTGGAATTCTATGCCTAATGTAAAAACTGGGATTAACGATGATTTTACATTTGCTGTTAGTGATCTATCAATTACCACGTGGAAAAAAATTAAAATTCCACAAGGAGCTTATAATATTACTGATCTAAATAAAATAATAAAAGAATTTATAACAAAAAATGGAGGAGTAGCTGATAATTTTGAGCTAACACCAAACTATAATACTTTACGCGCTAGAATGACATTAAAAATATATTAGTTAATTTTTTTATCACCAACAATATCACACCACTGATAGGATTTGAAGATAAACATTATATTGCTTATAAAGAACCTGTTACATTTGATGGTATATATCCAGTAAATATAACTGATGTAAACACAATATTGGTAAATTGCTCTATCGCATCTGGATCTTACTCAGCCTTAGGTAGTAAAGGACAAACGATATACAGTTTTTCACCAGAAGTTCCACCAGGATCTCTTATGCAAATTAGTCCACGTTAGGTTATTTATTATCCGTTAAACGTTGAAAATCAAATAACAGAAGTAAATATGCAGTTGACAGATCAGTCTGGAAGACAGTTAGATCTTAATAATGAAGTTGTTACTTATTATTTACACCTACGCGTTGCGTAGGCGCGTACAATAGTAAACATATTTTCTAAGAAAAGCTAAAAGATTTTTAGTAATGCAAAAGATTTGGAAGTAAAATTATACAACCTCAGATATAATGAAACAGAGAAAAAAAGTTTATCGAAGTAAAATAGTAGGAGGATTTTTAGGAAATATATTTGCTAAAATTATAGAAAATGCTCCAGGAATAGCTCATAAAGTTGCGCCAATTGCACTTGACGCGTCAAAAGCTTTTGCAACTGGAGCTGCATCTGCTGCTGGAACTGCTGTTGGACAAAAAATAGCTGATAAAATTAAAAACCGACAATCAAACAAGCTATTTCAGAAATCGTACCAACAAAAGAAACTCAACGCGCAATGATGACAACGACAAAAAAAAAACTTTTATCGCCACAAGGAGAACAAATTATACAAAAATTAATATCTAAAGTAACAACACCGAAATAATTTTGTGTAACCTAATAAATAAAAAATGTCTGTAAAAAATTATTTCGATTTAGCAGAAATTTATGACAGAGACGACACAGTAACAGAATTCGAATACGTTGAATATCTCGATGAAAATTCTAACGAACCTTTAAGGCTGGCGTAAGAACATTTAATACTCGAGACGAGGACGTATTTTTACTTCCTCATAAAGCAATGTTAGAAGTTCGCGGCCAGATTATGACAGTAGCTGTTCCACCTGCCGCAATTCCAGTTGGAACAGAAGTAGCTCTTATAAATGATGGTTGGTGTTTATTTAAAGATGCTCGATATCAGCTAGCCAATCAAGCTGTCGAAGATATTTCAGGTCACTTCCAAGTTGCAAGTACAATCTTAAATACTATTTCGTTTTCCGATGATTACTCCAAATCAACTGCAACTAATATGATGTGGTTTAAAGATACTGGAACTGGTGGTGCAGGTGTTGTTGCATCAGTTGAAATTTTATCAGGATTAGTGCCTATTATACCACCGACTACACATGGTTAGTCACAACGACACCGACTGAACAAAAGCCACGGCAATTATTTGTTGTATTTCAGAGACAAGCTCGACGTGAGAACCAACAACAAAATAATGCGATATTTGATAATGCTGATGTTAGACGAATATATGCTAGAATAAATTCAAAGCAATATCCGGAGCGGGCGATAGAATGCAATTTTGCAGATGACGCTAATAAAAATATTACTCGACCGTACATGTATTTACTCGACGCATTGCAAAATATCAAGATGTTGGAGATGGATCTCAGATATCAGTAGAGGAATTTCGTACACTTTATCCGATATTTTATTTTGATGTTAGTAAACATAGCGAGCGAGCTGTGGACAGCACAGCTGATATTGAAATTACTTGGACACTAGAAGCAGCTCCAGCTGCGCCATTTTATGTATATGCGTTAGTAATAAGCGACAGATTTGTTACAATTGACTCTGTTGGAGGTAAAATGTCAGTACAAGTTTAATCTGTAACTTTAATATAAGATGACAAAATATATTGTAAAAGAAATATATTTAACTGATGGTCAAGTTAAAAAATTAGCAGCTGCTGTTGCAAAACAGAGGCAGGTTTCATTAAAGGTCAACCCTAACACCTTAGGTACTTTAACACAATTAATGTTAACCAAAATACAAGTAAATAAATGCGATCGCAAAAAAAACTTTTGTTTTAAATTTAAGTGCTGCACAAATAACTGCAATGTCAAAACAAGGTGGTTTCTTTGGTCCGGCATTATCTGTAATGGCCAGAACGTTAATACCTAAAATTTTGCCAGTGTTAGGTACATTAGGATTAGCAGCAGCGTCTGGAGCAGTATCTGGCGCAACGAAAAAGGCAGTTGAAGGTCATGGAATCGTTCGCGGCAGTGGTATAAAGAACATTTTCGTATGAATGTCGATGGTAATAATTTTATGTGACTGATAAATATAATGCCAAAACGAAAAACAGTAAAAAGAAAGACGACGAAGAAAAAGACACGACAGAGGCTAAAAGGTGGATTTATTCCAATAGCCCCGTTATTAGCAGGATTGGCGGCAAGTCTATTGCCAAATCTGTTAGGAGTAGGACGAGGACCAATGTTGCCAGGAACAAGGAGATAAAGTCTGCGTTAAGTAATTTTGATATACTTGATAAACTAAAAAAAGTAAAAAATTTTAGTGGAGTTTATTCTAAAGATGAACTTATGGCGATTCCAGAGACAGAGACGCTAGCGTCTCCGGGTTCGTGTGTTATAAATATCAAGATTTTAATGACGGATCTGGCACACATTGGGTAGCTGTTTTTGATAACAATTATTTTGACTCGTTCGGAATTCCACCAAGTGACGCAGTAAAAAAATATATGAGTTAAAAAAAATAATAAATTATTCGTCTAATCAAATTCAACCAGTTGGAACTTCTGCTTGTGGATACTATTGCGTAATGTTCATTAAACAGATGACCGAAAATCCAGATTTTTTAAAGTTTATTTTACAATTTGACAAACAACCTTCTCACGCTGATGATGAGATTGCATTAAATTTTATCTAAACTCACTGATATACAATGTCAACATATTGTCTCAAGTGTAAAACTAAAACAGAAAATAAAGACGAAAAAACAGAAAAAACAAAAAATAATAGAATAATGCTGAAAAGTATTTGTGTAATCTGTGGAAAAAGAAAAAGTATGTTTTTGCCAGCAACAAAGTTGTCCGGAGCAGGTTATTCAGACATTATTTTAGTAGACGACTAAAACAATATTATTATAAATCTGAAAAAAAAAATTCAATTTTTGTGTTTTCTGACCAATTTTACCTGGGGGTTTTTTTTTGGGGGGGGGGGAATGGTTTAAAAAAATCATTCCGATTTCTTATTTTTTAAGGGTCAAACCTCAAGCACTTTTCAATATAAATTTTCTCATTTTTTTTAATATTTTCTCCCAAAAACGAGCAAAATCAACCAAAAATCAACAAAAAATCAACGAAAAAACACGAAAAATCGGACAACAAAAGAAATATATAAAAAAATATAAAAATTTATATTGAAAAGTGCTGGGGGTTTGACCCGTTAAAAACGAGAAATTTGACCAAAAAATCGCTAAAAAAACAGGCAAAATGGTCGAGAAAACGTCAGAATTTGACAAGACACAGGTAAAATTTAATTTTTTCAGATTTATAATAAAATTATTATTTTCTGAAAAATTTGTCAGTTATAAAATAAATAATGACATGCGAGTGCGATTGTGATAGAGATTTATGTCTCGAGCAAAATAAAATTGTTACATATTGTCAGAAATGTAAAAACAGAGAAATAATTGGAACAGGTATAGATATACATAAATTTATTGGAAAATTACGGAAACCAAAAGGCGGCTGGACATTGCCAGGCCATAAATATACTGGACCTTATAATCCTCTTGATAAACAACTTGACGAAAACGATAATCCGCTGCCACGACAAGAGCCTTACAATCAAGCTGATGCAATAGCAATGCGCCATGATATCTGCTACAGAGACATTGAACTTCCAGACAGCGAACAGAATAAACACAGCTGCGATAAAGTAATGTTAGACGAACTTCGTGATATGAAACCTGTAAATATGCGAGAACGTGCTGGCCGAAGGCTGGTCCAGGGTTTTATTGGAGCAAAATATATTAGGTCTCGGAAAAGAATTATATGATGATCGTGCCTTAGAGCTACATAGACCTAAAAAAAATAGTTTCCGCGACGTAAAATCGTCGCAAATGCCGTTGATGACATCTGGGCGATAGATTTAGTTGATATCTCAAATCTAGCTCAATATAATGATAACAAGAGATATCTTTTTAATGTTGTAGATGTTTTTAGTAAATACGCGTTTAGTATACCTGTTTCGGATAAAACAAGGACATCGATGACTGATGCGTTAAAACAAATAATAACAACTACAGAAAGAAAACCAAATAGAATCTGGACTGATCATGGAGCAGAATTTTTCAATAAAAAATTTGAACAGTTTTTAGAGCAAAATAACATTACAAAATATGTCACAGGAAATGAGGGAAAAAGCGCCATCGTCGAGCGATATAATCGCACACTCAACGAAAAAATTCACAAGTATTTGACTGCTAAAAATACGAATAAATATATTGACAATTTACAGAAAATTGTTGACGAGTATAATAACACAAAACACAGATCCATTTCGCTAGGCAAAAGTAAAATGTCGCAAACGACGCGATTGCAAATCCAATATTAGCAAACGAAAACATGTACCGCAGACATAAATTTAAAGTTGGTGATAAAGTTAGAATTTCTTTGACGAAAAAAACATTTGAAAAAGGATGTACTCATAATTGGAGCGAAGAAGTATTTGTTGTTGATAAAGTACTTTTAACAATACCAGTTACATACTCGTTTAAAGATTTATTAGGTGAGCCTATAACTGGCAGTTTTTACGAGCAAGAACTTCAGAAAACAGAACAAGATATATTTGTTATTGAAAAAGTTATTAAAAAGCGCGGCAGCAAAAGTTTAGTCAAATGGCGCGGATATAGCAATAAATTTAATAGCTGGGTACCAACTCGGTCGATTTCATCGACTGCGATTTCATCGACAGAATAATATTATTATAAATTTCTTCGTATTTTATTAGTACAGATTTACATTTTACTGGTTTACACAGAGAAATTAAATGTAATATTCTTGCACCATCGACTGGCAGTAAAATAAATATTTTAACAAAAATAAAATCGTATTTTATAATTCTTTGTTGTCCAGTTATTTTTACGTTTAAAAAGGGTTTTATAAGCTGCCAAAATATTTGATGCTCGGCAACAGTAAAATTAAATTTTATTACTTTTTTAGCAATATGGTACTTAACATCATATCGTCCAGTTGTTGGTCTGCTTAATTTTTTTTTACTAACAACAACATCATCTTCTTCTTCGTCATAGTTATGCAAAATATCTTTTTCAGTATAGCTAGCAAATCTGTTATTAGTATTATTTTCTAATGTAAAATTTGAAACTGAAACAAAATCTCCCGAATATAGTTTAGCCAGTCTCTCAATTAAGTTCATTATTATAATAATCTTTTGTCTAATTAATAAATAATAAGATGTTCGGAGAAATAAAATATCATCAAAAAGTTAATATATTAAATCATAAAGAATTAGCTGAGGCAATTCGAACTTGTTTATTGGGACATAGTTTTTATTTTGTTGATGTTATGATAACATTAGGCGAATCTGACAAATTTTTATTAACAGCAGCAGACAAAATAAAACTTGATACAAATAAAATGATGACATTACGATTTAATCGCGACGATGTCATGGAATTTAGTCATAATTGTCTCACTCGAAATGATATAGAAAATATCATTAGTTATCGTATTTAAAACTAAATCTATAAAAATGTCAACATTGACGTTGCTGATCTTCTTTCACCATCAGCTACATCTTTTACTCGTCGTGTATCAATTTTATGATATTTTCCCGCAGATGTCATTGATCTAAATTTCATTTCTTCTCCAGTTTCTAGATTTATTGAAACAACTGATCTTTTTGGATTTTTAAAATTAGAACCATCAAAACCGGCTCCACGTCTTGTGTTTTCTTGTTGTGTAACAACATCTAAATTTTCCAAACGATTATCTGTTTTAATTTTATTTATATGATCGATAACTAAATTATTTGAAATAGCCCCGTTGAAAATTTCGTAAATAAATCTATGCGATTTATAATTAATAAAATCTGGTTTGATTCCTCTAACTTTTATAAGTAAATATCCATCTCCATCTAAATTTCCAACAACTTTTTTTGCTTTTTATGTCTAATATTTCCCTTATCATTAGCTTCATATAAATCAAATACAGGGTGAAGTTGAAATTCATTTTGTAATGCTAAATTTTCAATATTATCATCAGTAATTGCGCTATTTACTCGATAAACTCGTTGTCTTTCTGGAATATCGCGGCAAAACAAAGTATAAATAAAATCTTTTCTAAACATTTTAATTCTTTCTGTATTATCGCCTTTTACTGAAATTAACATACCAGCTGGTGTTGATGTACCAACAGATTTTTTAGATTTTATATTGATAACAGAACCTAATACATTTGCAGCGTATAAATTGTATTTCGGATGTACATGATAAAATTCTTGCTCTTCCGCCGTCATATCGATATATCTCAAAATTTCTGTCATTATACTATAAGGTTTTTCCTATCTCTAATTAGGAATTTTAAAAAATTCAATTAAATATAAAATATTACTATATATAATGTTAAAATTGCGAGATATTGCTAAAAAGAGCATTATCAAATCAGAAAAAAATTGCTTCAGCATTTTCTGGTTATGATAATAGTTACAAACTTGATGATCAAAAAATTTTAGCAAATTTTAGCTCCACAAATTTATTTCATCTTTTGCAACCAGTTATAGCTCAAGAACTTGCGGCTCATAAAAGTATCAAACTAATAGTACAATATCATACGATTTTATCAAAGTTACACGCAGATGAAGATATACTTGATGTAATTTTTGAAACAAAAAGTTTTGACAGCGAAATTTCGGAACCATATTTGACAGCAAAATCGAGAAAAATATTAACTGGAACAAACATTGCCTTGGTCGCCGATGAAATGCATCAAGAAATAAACAAAAAAATTAGAAGAATTTACTGCATAAGGGTCGGGTTGGAAATTTGAAATGATAAAAGAAGTTTTATTTCACACAGCAAAATATAATGTACTTCGCGGTAGTTTGTACGTCGATCTCCCTCAAAAAATTAAAAACAAAATATGCTGTGTAAATGTCAAAAACAATGATGACAAATGTTGTCGATGGTCAATTTTATCTGCAAAACATTATCAGTGTGATCACCCCGGCAAAATTGAAAACTATTTGCCATACAAAGACGAACTAAATTTTTTAGGAATAACTTTTCCAGTAGCAGAAAATCATATACCAAAGTTTGAAAAACAAAACAGTATCTCAGTAAATGTTTTCGGATTAGATGAGCGAGAAAACGTTTACCCGAGATATAACTCAGAAAATGCTACACAAGATACAATAAATTTATTATTTTATCAGGGACATTATTGTTGGATAAAAAACTTTAACGGCCTAGTTGGCAGACAGTACAGTAAAAATAAAAATAAAAAATATTTCTGCTACCGTTGTTTACAAGGTTTTTCTAGCGATGAAAGACTGCAGGAGCATCTTAAATACTGTGTCAATGTTCAAAGAATAAGTATGTCTAGCGAAAAAGAAAAATATTAAAATTTAAAAATTATGATCATAAACTAAATATTCCTTTTGTTATTTACGCTGATTTCGAGTGTCTACTCGTTCCTGTAGTTGGAGCAGAAAATAATCCGAATAAATCAAGTACTAGAAAAATACAACAACATATTCCTTGCGGAGTAGCTTATAAAGTAGTTTGTTGCGCTAACGATAAATTTTCAACTCCGATAAAGTTATATAGAGGTGAAAATCCTGCCGTATGGCTATTAAAAAATTTAATAGACGAAGTTAATAAAATTTCTAACAGGTTATTTAAAACAGCTCCGATGAAAATAACGTCTAAACAACAACTCGATTTCGATGAGGCAGTTAATTGTCATATTTGTGAAAAGTTACTGGTAGGCTCCAACGGAACCTGTGATAAGGTGCGAGATCATTGTCATTTGACCGGCCAATATCGTAGAGCAGCTCATAGCAGTTGTAATTTAAAATTTCATGCTCCAGATTTTATTCCTGTAGTTTTACATAACTTTCGTGGCTATGACAGTCATATCATTGTAGAAGCTTTTGGCGATGAAAATATTAAAGCTAAACTAAAATTAAATAACGTAATAAAATGTATTCCAAATAATTTTGAAAAGTATATGTCAGTGACGCTCGGTAAATTACGTTTCATTGACAGTCTGCAATTTATGGCAGCATCATTAGATGAGCTTGTAAAAGGTTGTAGCAATTTCGCTAACCTAAAAAGTTGCTTTGGTGAAAACTATATCGATCTAACAAAAAAAGGTATATTTCCGTAGGAGTATATCGACGATTGGAGCAGATTTGATGAAACTTCTCCTCCTGATAAAGATAAATTTTGCTCGCAACTCAAAAATGAAAATATCACAGATGACGAATACAAATATGCACAAGATATTTGGAATAAATTTAGTTGTAAAACATTTGGTGATTATCACGATTTATATTTGAAAACAGATGTATTATTGCTAGCAGATGTTTTTGAGAGTTTTCGTCGGGTAAGCTACAGCAATTATGGATTAGACCCCTGTTGGTATTATTCCTCACCAGGATTATCTTGGGACGCTCTCCTAAAAACAAGCGAAATAGAACTGGATCTCCTGACAGATGCCAATATGTTTAACTTTATTGAAAAAGGTATCAGAGGCGGAATTAGCGTTATAACAAAAAAAAAATATGCAGTAGCTAATAACAAATATCTGAAAAATTATGATAAAAATCTCCCATCTAATCATATTATTTATCTGGACGCTAATAATTTGTATGGTTTTGCGATGTCAGAACCAATGCCGCATAGTGGATTTCATTGGATAACTCCAGATCAATTTCTTAAAGAAACTGAAAAAGATTTACCTAGAAAAATTAACATCGATTTTTCAGATATCTCATATTTTGTTGAAGTTGATCTAGATTATCCTAGTTCGCTACATGATCTACATAACGATTATCCGTTTTGCGCAGAGTCAATGATGATTAATTATAGTTTATTATCACCTGAACAACGAGCAACGACAACAGCAAAAAATTCGATTGTTAATAAGTTAGTTCCAAATTTGTTAAATAAAAGAAATTACGTTATGCATTACAAAAATTTAAAACAAGCAGTAGATGTTGGACTAATTCTGAGAAAGGTCCATCGCGTGCTAAAGTTTAATCAGTCGAGGTGGATGGCAAATTACATTGACTTAAATACGAAACGTCGTGCTGTGGCTAAAACCGAATTTGAGAAAAACTTTTTCAAGTTAATGAACAACTCAGATTTTGGAAAGACAATGGAAAACATTAGAAAAAGAGTTTCTATCGAAATTGTTAATGACATAAATCGCAGAAATAAATTAGTTAACGATGATGGTTTTGTCAGCATGAAGATATTTAATGCATATCTTGTTGCAATACAATATTCGCTAGTTTATAATATAAAATGTGAAGATGTCTATATGGATATTTACAGTAATAAAAATCTGTTCGATTTATCAGATTATCCAGCATGTAGTGGATTTCAAGATAATTCGAATAAGAAGGTTATTGGAAAAATGAAAGATGAATTTATGTTTATGCCAGTTAGGGAATTTGTTGGACTAAAGAGTAAAATGTATGCTGTCATATTAGATGACAATAAACTTACAAAAAAAAGCAAAAGGTATTCCTCGAGGATATGTGAAAAAGATGATGAATTTTGACGATCTTAAAGCAGCGCTAAACAATAGCGTCAGTTTTATCAAAACAAATGTTATCAGAACAAATCATCATAAACTTGAAACGAATGCAATTATAAAACGTGGACTAAGTAATTTTGATGATAAAAGATATTGCAGGGACGGAATTAATACACTAGCGCTTGGACATTATGCAAGTAATTTTGTCTAAACATCAGAAATAATGTTTGAAAATTTAACATTAGTCGATGGAGTTAATAGCAAAATAAAAAAATAATGGTTAATAACCAGCAATTATCATTTGAATTTAACGATGAAATTTCAGGTATTTGTTTTAGTAAATTTGACAGAATCAAACTCTTCCTTATCAGATCAGACGATAGCAAATATTTTAATTATCTCGAAAGTTTGCGAGACGAACTTGCACTAAAATATGACAATTTTCATAATCCGATAAGCCAGAATCAATATGCTAAAATCAACATAGACCTAGATAGGTCGAAGGTTTTTGCAAAAGGTAGTAAGTATCTTCTCAGTAAGATAGCGATGAAAGAACTATTTGAGTGTCGTCGTAAAGTATCCGGTAGAATTAAATTTTATTTGTATAATCATGACAGTACATTATATTTAATAGCGAGTGTTGATATTCTAGTGATAAGCGATGAAATTCTTTAAAAAAATTACTGTCTTTCTTCCTTTTATTTTTGTTTTCACATACCTTCATCATTTTTTCACAATAAAATGTTTGATCCATAGAAACAGATAAAGGTGTCTCAAATCCTCATTCATATACTACTTAATATTCTGTGAAAATATATTAAAACAATGTTTTCATGTACGAGTAAATGATAAAATACTTTGGTTGATGAAAAATAAATTGCAGTCTATATCTGAGCACTGTTTCCTTTGTTAATCCACTAAGAATGAACATTTGCCATTGCTGTGAATAAAAATCAATCAGAGCGTCATAATATATTGTATGACCACACGGAATTTCTATAATAACTAGATTATGTAATCATTTTGAAAAATAGGGAATTTTTAATGGATTTTCCTAAAATATAACGCCAAAATCAGGTCATTTGTAATGGATTTTCCTACACGCCTACTGGAATCAAGGTTAAAGATATTTGTAATGGATTTTCCTAAACGCCTACACGAATCAAGGTTAAAAATAGGTAATTTGTAATGGATTTTCCTAAACGCCTACTGGAATCAAGGTCATTTGCGATATATTTTTCCAGAATAATAATATAAAAAGCAGTTAGAATTTTCTTCACAGCCATTCTGTTATAGGATTTTATAAACAAGGTAAGTAAAAATATTTTTCTAACATATTTTTGATAAAACATAGAAAGTCTTGGAGGGGTCTCGGAGATAGGAACCTTGCTTACGTACACCGTAGATGTTTAGAAATATCATTATCAAATAAAATATCAACCATATTGTCAATAAATGTCATCACATCATCTGCCCAACCTACTATTCTCATATCATTTTCAGTCGCGAATAACCATATTGATCCATATTTTGGTGATATATGATATCCAACTTTTTTAATACAATCGCTTATTATTTTAGGTTTTATACCAGTATAGCTTGAGGCTGATTTGATTAAATTAAATCTCTTACAAAATTTGTTTGTCAGATCAAATCCAACATGTCGGATTGAATGACAGAAGGACATTATATATAATATTTCATTTGTTTAATATGAAAAAAAATCTATTGGTCTGGGATCATCTTTCCAATTTTTGGTAGGGGGTGGGGGTTTCTGGTCTAGAATCCCATTTTGGATTAGGATCATCATATATCTTTACTACTGACATGTGTGTCATTTAGCCAGTTTGGTTCTAATGACATTACATGTTTTAGTTTCCGGTGTTCAGGCATATAATGATGACAGGTTTTAAAGATGAAAGCATGATTTTTATAACTCATTTGGCAGAG